>JABEVY010000271.1:0-33534 GCA_013364935.1 Fusarium anthophilum | reverse complement strand
CCCCCTCACCGTCCCTCCCCGAAATATCCTTCCCATTCACCGTCGTACCAGACGGGTATGTCGGTCGTCTACCTTCCTCAACCAGAGTAATAAACTGCGCATCCATAGGAACACTCCCCAGGAACGGCACCCTAAACTCCTCCGCCATGCTCTTCCCTCCCCCAGACCCGAATATGTCAGTGCACTCGGAGCAGTGCGGACACACGTAGCCGCTCATGTTTTCCACGACGCCCAATACCCGGATGTTGGTCTTGGTGCAGAAGTTGAGCTCTTTTCGCACGTCCGCTGTCGCTACGGCTTGGGGTGTCGTGACCACCACTGCGCCCGCGACTTGGCCCGGCAGTGCGTCCTTTTGGAGCGTTTCGGCGAGGGATATATGTTCGTCGCTCGTTCCGGGTGGTGTGTCGATGAGGAGAAAGTCGGTCTCGTCCCAGAGTACGTCTTTGAGGAATTGTCGGATCATCGCTGTCTTCTTTGGTCCTCTCCATACAACCGCGTCGCCTCGCCTCGGGAGGAGGAAGCCTAGACTCATCGCGTGTAGAGACCCGAGGCCTTTGGATGAGTCTCCTTCATGTACCAACACGGGCGCCCATCCTCCTGGTACTTGTGTGACTTTTGACTCTTCGATTGAGAGCATGCGAGGGATTGAAGGGCCGGTTAAATCGACGTCGAGAATGCCGACAGAGTGGCCGGCTGAAGCGAGCGACAGTGCTAATTGCGTTGTGACTGATGATTTGCCTACTCCTCCTTTGCCTGAGAGGACCTGTTTGGTGAGTAACAGAAGTGAGCGGCGTAGGGTAACATACCAGGATGATGTGTTTGACCTTTGTGAGGCCCATCGCGGAGGGTGAGTGAATGTGAATGAATGTGTGTCGGATGATACGTAGAGAATGTGTCGCAGAGAAGTAATCGGTGGTACATGAGCTGCGCGCGAGGCAAGTAACGTTTGTTGTAAATCTTCACGTTGATCGCCTCTGATTTGAAAGCTATTTACTAAGCCGATCGAAACATTGGCCGAACCGGCGATGAGGGGCATTCACCCCGCTATCGATAAGAAGAGCTCCGTCATCGGTCAAACTCGAAAATTATAAAAGATCATCGCTGACATCACAGATCTCGATGACACTATGCATCTTCGCATATCTTATGCAGCAAGTTATGTGTATAATCATGAAAGCACAAAATGTGTTATCTTATCGCTAGGGTATCTTATCTCAGTATCATGAAGCCACTTTTCCGACCATGACACCTAGCCATGCCCATCCCATTCCTCCTTTTCCGTTAATGTCCACCGCCATTATCCCGTATCTATAGCAAAACTCCCAAGCAAATCCAAACACATAAAACCCAAGAAATAATGCCTGCTAGTTCAGGCGACAACAACAACAACGCATAAAGTCAAAGCGCATCTCTCTTGTCTTGGCGTGCTTTGACGCTCAAAACTCTTATCTCGTCCCCTGTCGGCCGTTGGATGCCTCAGCTTTGCAAGGTGCGAAACAGTTTGTCTCAGTTACCCTTGCGGAAAGCCGGTGATGCTGATGGTGGTACTTGTGCGGGAGAGTCCATCAGAAATTGAACACTGTTACGCTTGCACATGACGATAGGCTTGCTCTTTGCGCAGTATCCCAAGAGTTCAGCGTGCTCAGGTAAGGTTTCGGGTACAGCATCTGTGTATCGAATGATGGGACCACCATCGAACGTAAGCCCGATAACTTGTGCTTTGTATTCAATGTCTTCTTCTTCATCGGGGTTGACCGAAATTGTGTTACTGTTTGTGTTAGAAACATTCTGAGTAACGGCACGGAGTACTCACGCTTGACTCATTGGAGGCCCAAATTCAAAGTCCTTCTTCTGGCGACGGCTTCGAATTCGCTTCTTCGTGCAATCGTGGAATAGATGAAGAAATCCAGCAATCACAAGAACGGGTGTACCTAATGCAAGTGCCCATGGTCTGAACCGTCAGCGACTGAGTGTAACGTGAGACGAGTGTACATGATAGACGAGACTTACGGATGCTGTCTTCCACGGAGGGTATGTGCCAACGCAAGAATGATACCAATCATGGCAATCAATGAACCGACTTGGATCATGGTCCAGGTAGACCAGTAGAGTGAGATGAGGTCTTCACCGTCACAAAACTGAAGCGCTAGAATGGAGTACGCTTCCATGACGACAATGACGGTTGAGACAGAAACACATCCAAGACACATGGCGACCGACTGCCGTATTCGCTTCGTTCGTGCTTTGGGGTTATGAGCTAGCTTCTCCGTAGCTGCTTGGCCACTATTCTTGTTAGATCAATCATTCAACCAAAGGTCACCAAACTCACCGGATATATGTCCATGAAGCAACAAACAAGACCAACAAGTTGGACACAAACATGGTCCAGTAGATAATCTTGAACTGCCATCGCACCATATGAGAAGCAAAGTGAGCATACTTCACACACAGCTCGGGGTCAGGATCTTGGCGTCGAAATAATGAATCCATCTTGTTTGTAGAGATGAAATGATAAAATCTTATGAAAACCGGAGGAGGGAGACATCCTTATACTTGTGCACAGCCTTGAATCACTCCAAGCCATGCCTCTGTGATATGGAGTACAGACCCGCTATCTCTGAATCTCCTCAGACGTGACGCGCAATTCCCTTCTTGGTGTTCCTTGCCAAGCTATCCCAAGAACGGCGATCCCTTGTTGAGCCTCTGTCAGTGAGATCCCGTCTTGGCCTGAATAGGGGAAGTTGGGAAACATTCGGGCTTAGACACGAGGCCGACTTGACCCTCTGATTGGACCGTTTGCATCTGTATCTGTGTCGCAGATGAGATCGGGCACCTATCTACAAGGTACTCCCTGCTGAGCTTAGCTTGCGACATTCTTTTTTGCTTGTTTGTGATATGGCGCTGGCTTGTTTGCCAAGGACAGGCGATATTACAACGGGTCATTGAGGCTGTGAGTACGCTTATTGAGTGGATCCCTCATCCCGTGCCAAGCCGGGGCTTGTCTCCCGTCATGACTCCGGAGCCGTATTCTTGAGGGGAGGCCTTCGGAAGATGTCTGTGTCCCAGTCTGGGGTTTTAGATCCCTGCCATATAACAGCCTGATAACAACCCAACCGTTCGGTTGAGCCTTGTAATTAAACTATTCGTCACCCTTGCGTATGTATTGCTTTTTTGCAAATTTTCACATGTGAAGGAGGAATTGTCTGTGAAACATTGTGCAATCTTTGTCATGTTTTGTGTCACACACATTTCCTTGATTTACCCATCTGGCCAAGTAAGCCTTTCCCGCCCGCAAGTGTGGACCACGGCACTTGACCGCCACAGGGGAATCTGAATTCAGCTATCTAGATCTAGCCTTGAAATGCCATTCCGTGAGTGGCTGACTGAATGATCGACACTCCAAGTCTCTAGAGCCTCCTCATTCTGTTTGCATCTTGGCACTCGATTCTGTTCACCCCATTCGCTCTATATCTTGGTACTCTGTTGTTACATCTTGCAATCGCAATTATCGCCAAGCGTTCAACGGATTCCAGGCTACCTACATGTACAACGTGCCGCGTAATCGGAGTCCGAAATGGAAACATGAGGCTTCCTGCAGTTTCATGTCCTCGTGGATAATAAGCGTAAAACCAACCTTATCAACTGTGTAACTAACGGTTGGTGATACGGTATGTGAATTTGGACTTGGCGTGCTTATCAGGATCGTCGTCGCTGTGACGAGTCAGCAGTGTCGATCTTTTTTAGTGACCGTGGCTGAGTGGAAGAGCTGCTTGACTCATTGACGCGTATGAGACATTGATAAAGGGAATGATTAAGCTTATCTGAGTTAACGACGCACGTCATTGTCTGAGAAGTTCCGATCCGCGATGTCTGGTTACAGATCTACACTGTGCAGGCTAGGACAATTTACGTGGAGGTTAGCATGATTTGCGTGGAGGCTATAGCCTAATCCACGGAGCGGTTACAAACCGCAGTGATGCTGACCTATGATCGCACAAACTCGGCGCAGCTGTAAAGTCGCGTATCTGTAACGGTAAGCAGGATCTCGACGTGATACAGCGCGTGAGCCAGCGTCACCGTAGTCCGTATGGCTACGCAGGGATTACTGAATTGGGAAACATGTCCAGATCTGGATGTTTCCAATTGATCATTGGCCAACCTTGTTCTAAGCTTAAATCAGGGAAACATCAAGGAAAGAGCACTCGCCAAGGGCGTACCCGCGGGTACTCAACTGAACCATGATCTTCACTGTTTGATGGATGAAGCAATTTGAGGGTCCAGCGTGGCTTGGCTGTGGGGATAGAAATGGAATTCCCCAGTGATCTGCCAACATGGTTGGGGAATGAGATTCACAACGATTGAGCCAAGGAATAACAAAAGGCCTTTACTAAGAGACATATGGAGTCGCTGTCAATGCTGATTGATCGGATTACTGTCCGAACGTCGGATAAGAGTTCGGAAATACGATTGGGTGCCGAATGGCCACGACAAGATATTTCGATAGGTAGATGTACGGGCTGCGCCTCTGACGGCACTCAATCGGCAGTGACATCGACAACGACCCCGCCGAGCGCCATTGCCGGAAGCTTCACTTGGAATTGAGTTTGAATTGCCGTTAGCACTTCGGAGGCTTCACTATCCGGAAGTCTGTCTAGGGATTGCCGTTCCATCCCGCTCTGACGGCCAAGAATGACGCTTGCAAGACCCCATTGATCTTCATACAACTGGTAGAGAAGGTGCCTCGGGAAATAGTAAAATTGGACTCGTAGAGCTCGTATATCTCCCACTCACACTGACTGTCGCGCCGGGGATGATCTACAGCTCTGTCTGCCTAGAAGAAACCCAGAATTTAGCAGCTAGATTGCGCGGTGAGAACAGTAGATGTGTGGACATTTTAAAGTCCGGTAGATCAGTTCCGATAATGGCATACAGCTTCAAAACTGTTGAGACGTTGAATGATGTCAACGTGGAGGCTGAGTTTTGTGGCTGAAGCTTATCTATAAGTTCCAGCATGAACCAGAAGTTGAGACTGATCGCTGCACATCGAGGTAAAGTGACCATCGCTAGAATTATGGTATTATCGGTAGTAGGATTATCTGCTAATTTCTGCTTAAATCCCTGAACTACGACGAGGTTCAAATGCCGACGTTATCAACGGTAATTACCTTTTGCATGTTGTTGTACGAGAGAAAATCAATAGCTCTCGAGGCTCCAGCAAACTGTATTGTCTGTTCTTATCAGCCATGTCCCTCCGGGGGCTCCTAGCGGAGGGCTCTTCCTCGCTACGCTCGTACATTGCAAAGGCTTACTGCGCCTAGGAATTATACCTTCAGACAAATCACCAAAGTATCGCTGGTATCTCAACTAACTAAATCAGCTCATTCCGTCTTTCGTCCAAGATTCATGAGGCACAAGCAGCAGAGTTTGACAGTAAGAATGAAGACTGCCCTTGTTTTTCGAGCCCGGGATTCTCGCTGACCACGAGATATCTTCCATTTCTGGTTCTGTTGAAGCTTAGGTATCCCAGCCAGCTTCACTTGTCCTTGCCAATTTAATTGCTTGATCGTTGCGGCGGTGAAGCATGATTTGAGCCGCGAGGACTTGACCACAATGATTAGAAAAAAACTCTTCTGCAGTGCACATGGGCAGTTCGTTGCATGGAGCGTTTGTGCAGGCCTTGAATTTAATTCCGTCTTCATCAGTGCTATCTATAAGCCATTGTCGCCAGGGAGGCCAGATAAAAGTCATAAGCGGACAACAACGCCAGCGTATGTATTTCGTACAGCGTCACATGCTCAAATTAGGTCTGAGAACAAAGTCCCTTATCATTGGCTTCCATATCTGCCGTCAATTCTAGAAACAATCCCGATTATTCAAGGATGACGTATAAGCTAGAACAATTCGAGGCTGGTCGCCGGTAGTTCGAGCTTCCGACGGCAATCAATTCTCCCGTTTCAAATTCGGATGAACTCAGCTTCCGGGCGTTCTCTGATTGGTCTGATTTTGATGCGACAGGCATTGAAACTTTGGCGGCCGACTCGCCGTCGTAGCGAGTTTGACCCAGTGAGACGGGGCTGTGTTGAAACGCAATTGAAGCATGTGATGAGACGAGAGTTTTGGTATTTATATAGGGAAAGACTCTCAAGGAGATGTGGCAGAATAATTTCAAATCAAAATGGAACCGATTTCAAAGACTCAGAGAACTATTCACGATGACTCCAAGTCAATGGGTCGACGCTTCGTCGACCTCGCCAAGGTATGGACCCAATTAACAGCCACGATCCTCGCTAACAGTCTAGTTTCTATCATCATTGAAAAGCGATTTAGATCTTGCAAATGTCACAGCTCCGCCATTCTTTCTAGCACCATCTTCAGTCGTCGAAAATCCCGGAAGTTGGGCAAAAAAGCCTTTACTCTTCACAGCACCAACGAAAGAACTAGATCCAGCGAAACGAAGTCTTTCAGTCCTGCAATTGTTCCTGGCAGGCCTTCGAAGTCAGCTGTATGTTGCAGGTGCTCCAAATGTCAGCATCAAGAAACCTCTCAATGCTTTTCTTGGCGAACTCTTCCTTGCTTCTTGGAGTGAGGGGGACAGTGATACCAAGTTGGTAGTTGAGCAGGTTAGCCATCATCCGCCGATCACTGCGATGCATATTTCTGCAGATGGAATAAGAGCGGATGGTTATGGGCGAGTTGAGATGACGTTTAATGGAAACATCAATATTCGGCAAATGGGACACGCTATAATACACCTCGACAAGTTTGATGAGGACTACCTGGTTCCTCTAACAGACGTCACTGTACGGGGCTTTCTGTCGGCATGCCTTTATCCAGAGATCATCGGCACATATACAATTGTCTCCAGCTCTGGATATGTCTCGGAGATTGACTTTTCCGGTGCCGGTATCTTCCGAGGCAAGAGAAATTGCTTCGAGGCGAGGGTCTATCACAAAGATGAGCCCAAGGTGCATTGCTACAAGCTATCGGGAGTCTGGAGCGAGGGATGGAAGATTACCGACAGCAAGGGGAAGCTGTTGGAAAGATATACTGTCGACCCAGAGACATCTGCAGACATGCATATCGATCCAGTGGAAGAACAAGACCCCCGAGAGTCAAGAAGGGCATGGGGAGAAGTCATATCGGCTCTTGAGCAGGGGAATTATCGGGATGCATCACATGCGAAGCACGAGGTTGAGGAGGCCCAGCGCCAGAAGAGGAGAGACGAGAAGGCGCAAGGAAAATCATGGGAGCCGTTATTGTTCAGGAGTCTACCAGGTGATGATCACAGAGCCTTCCATCAGTTGGCTCAAGGGACGAAATGGAAGCTTCATGATCTGGAGACGAAGGGAGTTTGGCGCATTGACGATGGAGCTTTACAGAGGATGCGAAAGGAGGATGGCCAAATTATGATTTAATGAATATTCACAGGTTAGATAATTACAGGGCGTAAATAGATATCATTATATACTTGACTTAATTACAGAACTAAACGCTGGCAGTATCCAATCTATGGAACAGGTATTGAACAAGTGACCTGAAGGCTTAATCCATCATGTAACCGCTGTAGCAATTGAATCAACGAGCGAATGAGACAAGAACCTTGCTCTCCCATAAGAGTGAATCGCTTGTAATATTCAGGCGTATCCTCAATGACAATCAAATCCGGTTATATGAGACTCGTTTTCACATCTATAAAGCACCTGTTATAGCCCTCTGACTTAAAACCTCAACATTTCTTGTCAAGTTCTCCGCCATCTTGGACTGCTCACCGTCAGTGATGCGCACAATATCCTCCGCCGCACTGTCACACCAGTCCCTGAACTCCTCCTTTCCGCGCTCAAAATCATTGTCATTCATAGCCGCCAACGCCTCCATCTTGTTGATCCCCGGCCGGATGTACTTGTTAGACACAAGGACGTACATACTAGCCACGTCTGCAGTAGCCGAGAAGCGTCCCTGCAGTTCGAATGCGTTTCTGAGTAAATTCTGCTTGCTTCTCTCCCGGATCTTGTCAACGCTGTCTCCCTTGTCCAACGCACGTTGAATTGGGTTTAAGAAACTCTGCAGGTTTTCGTTTACAGTCGTTGTGATGACGGTTTGCACTCGGCTGAAGAATAATGCCATCTCCTCGACTTCCTTCTTTAGCTCTGTTAGGCGGCGCATAGACTCCTCGAGAATCTTCATGATCTGCTCCTGTTTCTTGTTAGTATGCGCGTTGAAAGGGACGACAAGACGTACTAGTTCAATCTTCTCAGAGCATAAACGCTGAAGCTCTGCATGGGTCTTTGCGAGATCGTGCTTAGCTTTCGTGAGGCTGTGATGACTGATCGAGAGCTTTTCGGTCTGTTTGTCAAGTTCCTCCCAAAGCTTCGACTCGTTCCCTCTGGCTTCGTCCAATTGGGCCTGTGCCATTCGTCTCTGCATCTCTCGGTGCTCTACTGCTTTGGCAATATAGGCCTTTCTTTCATTCGTGATACTCTCAGAATGTTCCTTACGGTGCCTGTTCTCAGCTGCGACCTCGCTGTCGCTGGAGCCAAAGAGATATCCCCATCCTTTGGTGAATACGCCCTTTTCTCCTGCGAAGAGTTAACATATGATTGACGGCAGTTGGAGATGAGCTCTTACCACGACTTGGTGCTGGTCGATCTGGGACGAAATCCTGCGCATGGATCATATCGGCCCATGCTGATGGTTCCTCAATAGGTGGCCGATCAAGAAGTGCATTCAGTCTTCGCTGGGCGTCTTCAACCTGCCTCCGGGCCATTTGAAGCAACTTCTGTTGCTCTTGGATGGCTTGCTTGGCATCTTCTTCCTCCCTCTCTCTGGCTTGTCTCTCTGCGTCTGCCATGACAGCATCGACTGTATTTTGAGTTCGTTTCTCTTCAGTCATCGCTGGTAATTGTCAGTAACTGAAGATCATTAGATACCGTTCTGAACGTACACCCCGCATCTTGCGAGTTCTTAAGAAGATGCATGATCACTCTCTCCCAATACTCAAACTTTTTGGTGATAGCCTCAGCATCAGCTTTGAAGTTCTCAGCGTTAGTTTCCAGTCGCTTCATAGCTCCCGGAAGGTTATCCTCAGCGTCTTCCAGATCACTGAGTAGATCTATGATGTAGGCGATGGTGCCCTCAGGTGCAATCATGCTGCGAGCGACACTTTGGAGATTGTTCATGCGTTTCTGCGCGTCAAGAAAAGCAAGTCTACCGATGTCCGCACAGTGCTGTAGATTTGTACGAAAATACTCTGATCTTCACTTCCGTTAGCCTTCCATCTTAGTGCGGACAGGATACTTACGGGAGCAGACCGATGACTTTCCCAGTCTCATCCGTGATCTCCTTGTCCCTCACCTTGATGTTGGCAGCCTCACGCACAGCCGCCGTTTTGAGACAAAGAGCCATGATGGAGATGGCATTCGGGGCATGGGTGAGGGGCTTTGCCCACTCATTGCTCATGAGCAGATCGCTTGCCTTGATGGTCTGAACGACGTCTCGACATGACATTTGAAGGGCGAGAGCATAGTTGGCTCGCTGCTGGGCTTGATGGTCATAGTCGGACTGACCAACACCAAAGGCAGACGGCTGACGAAAGTCCTCCGGATGAGACGGATAGTCTGAGCCGCTGGCTGCCCTTCGGCCTTGATCAAAAGTCATGATTTGTGAATGAAGAGGGAATGGGGTTTCAGTGAATCGATTGCTCTGCGGATTGATGGTGTTCATGATTTCAAGAGACGACGCTCCCTTTTATCGCGAGGTGGTCTTGGACATGCGGCTGTTGGATGGTGATCTGCCTCATGCGCGGTTCGCATACGCTCGGGCCTCCATGATATCAGCCTGGCGCCGAGTCTAAACCAAGACATCAGCCCATCCATGCAAGCCGTGAGAGATATCACATACTACACACTTCAGAAATGCTTGTCAAGGTCACCAGTACCTCGAGGCTCATTCAGTGCCACAAACGATAACAAGTATACTGCAACTTTAAGTGGCTTCCCGGCAGAAACGTGTCTCGTCTAAAGGCGAATGAACCTTATGTTCTGTAACCTTGTTGGCCCAATGCATGCGAGCTGGTAGATGCAGCTGAACCAAGAACAAGGATATCACAGTGCCCGTGTCGTGACGGACTGTACAGATGATTCCATTCAGGGGTGTTTGCTTGAGCGTTCGCTTCAAACTGACAGAGCAAGGGAGGTTTGGTATTAGTTGATTGGTTACAAAACGCCTGTGCAGTAGTTCACCCAAGATGGCTGACGTTGCTGCACGGGCGTTATGTCTAGTCAATCAGATACACGCACGTCAAACCTAACCATTACCCCTCTATGAAATTGTGAAACTATTCACTGCCATGATGTTGTCTGCCTTGCATCGAGACTTAATTCAAACGCCAACTTCAGCCTCATTATGCAAGGCAATCAATAAACTTGTATACCCGTATCAATATGGCCAATAAACACTTCGATCACGTACGGAAATCACGCGCCTTCGTGCCACAACTGAAGCCGCACCGTCGAAGCGGTCTTGAACCTAGAACGATGTCGCTGGTGGTGGTCTAGAAGTAGCCAATTACTGGAACGAATACATACGTAGCTGAAATCGAACTTTATCAAATACTAAGTCGCTGCAACCGGCATATGAATATCTGCTCTAATAATTCATTATATTAGGCCAGACTCATTGTCCAAGTCAAGCATTTTGCAGGCTTTCTCAGTCCACTTCCCTCATATGCATGCCCATTAGCACCTCAATTTTCCCAGCATCAACCCTTCTTCAACAATGGACAGCCTTTCCAATAACGTATCCAATATTCAGGACTCACTTCAATCTGCCAGGGAGCGACTCAGTTCTCTCGATGTCACTTCAAAGAACACTGTCGCTGAAGAGGTCGCCGCTGTTCGTTCCTCTCTTCAGAGCAGTCTCAGCAAAGCTCAGCATGCCAAATTGCAGATGAGCTCATTCCTATTATCAGTTGAAGATGTCGAAGATCCAACCACCATCAACATGGCCCCCCAGATTTCTTGGTTGGCTCGATCACTCGATGGCATTACTGCTTCCATCACCAAAGCTGAGGCATCAGCAGATAGCGCGCTACAGTCTACAATGGACTTCACTTATCACGTGATGGATGTCGGACGAGATGTCGAGGCCCAAGATGATCTGCTGGATGAATGCCAGTCGCGAGCAAAAGGACTCGCTAGCCAGGCAGAGAGCTCTCTGACCTTGAGTGAAGAAATTCTGGCGCAGACACAAAAGAATGCTAGCGCCAAAGAAGAGGAAATTCGTATCAAGACTCGCCAGGCGAATGAAAAGAGGACCAGGAAAGCGGAGCTTGATTCTGAGATATCGCAAAAGAACGGACAAATTGCAGAGACGCACAGACGACGTGAGAGTAAGAAGGAATCAGCAGGCGTAGGACTGGTATGCACTCACATTTGAACGTCTAAGAGATTTGACTAATAGACGATAGATGTTGACTGGCATCGGACTCTTAGCTGCACCGTTCACCGCAGGGGCATCCTTGGGACTGGCAGCAGCCGGAGCCGGATTTGCTGGGTGAGCATCATACACAGATTATCGGACAGAAAGCTCACACATCATAGTTACAAGGGCGCTCGTGTATCGGATCTGAAAGACGAGATTGTCGCACTTCAATCCAGGGTGTCCGCTTTGAATAGAGAGATAACCCAAGATCAGCAGGTTATCTCGAACCTCGAGATTGAGCAGCGCAACTTGCAAAGCCTAGTCTCGCAGTACCAGCGCGATATCACATCCCGTCGATCAACGCATCAACTCTACCAGAAGCAAATCGCAGAGGCTAATCGGGTAGAGAACGACATCACAGCGCTCAAAGGTGTCGCAGAAGCCACCATATCCAACATCAACGACGTCAACTCAGAGCTACAGGATGTTAAAGAGTGCTTGGATGAATGTAGCTCTCTCTTGCAGGCCAAGTCAGTTGACTTGTCGACCTCAGCGACCTCTGTTGATTGGATCATTGGTGCGGCCGGTAGGTGCACAAGAAAGTTCCGTGTAAAGGAGTTTGAGAGGCAGATAGCGCTCATGGAGCAGGTTGCTGAGGTACTTGATAAGGTTGAACAGGAAGGTCAACTACTACTGTCAAGTCAGGATATGCCTTTCCTGGACACAAAGCCTTGGGGTGATGTTAAAGGACTAATCGTGGAGGAAAATGAGACAATTCCTGAACTGGTTTATGCCAAGTAGTCTTCGTAACATAGTGTCAGGTAGTCAATATGTCTCAAAAGCTCTAGTCCCCTATCTTAGACTATGATACATGAGATTGCCAGGCGCAGGTAGCTGAACAAGACACAAAGTAATTATGAAGAAATAATATGATAGTAAATAGCAAGTTTTAAATATTATACTTAAGGAAAACATCCTTATAGGACCACTTGACATTAATCTAGCTACAATCCCTCCTTGTTAGTTAACCCAGTTTACACAAGGTTCTCTATTTATACCCTTCACACAGACGCCCTCGATCGGCATAACATTAGGCTTAAAATTGATGACCCAGCTTGACCTCCATATTCGGGTGACGCTCTCTTAACGCCTTGAGGGCGAAGAGGCTTTTGCGGCTGGGATCCCGCTCTTTCAGATAGGTTCCTGGCTCGACACCGTTATCCCAGCCCCAGCGGGTATGGCACACATCACCTGTCATGAGCACCGGACCTGCTGGGGTGCGAGCGACAAGAGCAAAGTGTCCTGTGGTGTGGCCAGGGCTGTGAATAGCGAATAATGTGCCGTCACTGAAGATGTCGATTACTCCCTCAAACTTTCCGTCCGCGTCCCTAGGAATGTCGGACTCTTGCAGCGGCGGCCGCCCAGCAAGAAGGCGATCGTTAGTACCTTGGACGGCCACATTCATGAACAACCCGGAATCTGCCTCATGGGGCCCAATGTAGATGGGCACATCCTTCGGGATGTCTGGCAGTCCTGAGACGTGATCAAGATGAAGATGCGTCATGAAAACCCCCTTTAGAGCTGTGCCCTGAGCGTCGATGATTTCCTTTGTACTTTGCTGAGCCTTCATATCACTTATACCAGCATATTTCCGCAAGACCCAACCAACTCCTACTTCTTTAGGGTCAGACACAAAGCGTCGCGATACGCCTGTATCGACCAGAAAGAAGCCCTGAGAAGGGTGCTGTATAACGTGGGCGAAAATCTTGATTGGCTCACGGCTTTCTTTGAGGCCTGCTTGCACGGCCTTTGGGTCATTCAGATTGAGCAATCCGGACAACTAGGCCTCCCAGTCGGCAGCAACTGTCTTGATCTCGATTGGCCCTAGTTGGTCCATCAGGTGCTCCATGACTCCCGAATTTACTGGAGTGCCGAGCTTTGCCGGGGTAGTCGGGTGGTTTGTAGCTTTGAAGGTGAATAGACTCAAGATGCCTATAAGTCCTCTTTGCTAGTCTGTCTTTGCTTAGCTTGATACTTACGCGCTCTAAGTGAGTAACCTACTTCAAGAAACTCTTGCCGATTTATTTGTTTTCAGTGTGGTTGTCTAACGAATGCGTTAAGAATAGCGTATGAATGGAGGAAGTATGTATATAGTCTTGGTTTTGCTCAGAACTGTAGGTAAGTGATTGAGCCATGGGGGTTTCCATGAAATATTTATACTTCATGGCATCAAACTTGCTTTGCTCCTGGGAGCGGTATATACAAGCTAACTTCCGGACATCCGTACTAGTAACATCAATGCTGGATTCAGGCAGCAAGATGGCTATGTAATTTTAGTGTCTTAGTATTGTTAGATTAAACCAAAAAGGGTCGTAAAAGCGAGCATTAACTTTACTACCTACGCTCTGGAACCCCCAAAGTACATGAATACGTTGAGGTCCTTCTCGTCAATTTACCAGAAGCCCCACATCTTACAAAGACAGTTAAGGCTCGCTCTTACGACCCCTTAAGGTTTAGCCTGGCATTTTACACTATTCTAATAATCGTTAGCTTTATTGAGCGAACTCAAAGACCTCACTCGATAACACGCTTTAAGCTTACCATCCTTTCCTAACACACGAATCTCCAGAACTTCACCGCTAGGGGAAAAATAACAAAACCCCTCTCATCATGGTTAACTCGGGCAGGCGGACCAAGAGCTGTTCCATGTGCCGCGAGCGCCGCGAGCGCCGCGTCAAGGTACAGGGAACCCTTCGTAGCTTATACTACTAAGGCCTTTCTAGCTAATACAGTGTCCTTCTAGTGTGATTTGCAAAAACCATCTTGTCAGCGTTGTACGCAGGCAGGGCGACTATGTCCAGGATATCCTGAATCTTGGGATGTTATGCTTCGTATGCAGAACAAATACGCTGAAAATAAAGTGCAGACGCGCGTTGAGAAAGTGAAAACAGAGAGAATGGAGCAGGCAAGAAGAGAAGCCGCCACAATTCCACGAGGAGTCCACATAACTGCCGAGGTTCACTGCTGGAACCGCTTCTACCAAGATTATGCAGTCCACTCGGGCATCACGCTCTTCAATGTTCTCCCCAGGTTTTATACGAGCAGCTCGTCAACGTGTTTCCAGGAAGCGCTCCACGCCGTAGCCTTGGTCAGCTCGGCTCGCCAGCTTCAGCAATCTGGCTTGATGGTGCTGGCAAGGCGGCACTATGGCGAAGCGATTACGGCGCTCAATGTCGCACTGGACGATACTGTCCTTACTGCTGACGATTCGGTTCTCGTAGCTCTGTTGTTGCTTTCACTGTTTGAGGTAAGATATGCTTGGCTGGTCTTGCCCTCATAATTACCTTGAGGAGGGCTCGATTGCCGTCAACAAGGTGGCATTTGCACTAACGGCATGTAGATGATCGTCCCGGAGTGTTTCCGGAAGGATGCGGACTTCCAATGCCACATCCATTTCCGCGGGGCGCTGCTCCTACTTCGATGGCGGGCTGAGCGGTCACGGAACTCCGAACTAGATGAAAGTTGTTTCATGTTCCTCAGTCATATCTGTGTGCGTGTCAATCCTTAAGCCTCTCGTGGCCAACTTTCCACTGACATTAATATCTGGTTGATGAGCATGTTTCTCAGCAATGAGCCGTTCGATGTGAAGTGGCTAGCCTTAGAAAGATTTTCGGCTCCGTGGAAAAAAGGCCCTCTTCTAGAGCCTATTCTTGGTCGGGTGGTCGATTTTAAGAGGCGTGCACGCGCTCAAGCCACATTAGGTCACCACCCATCTCCAATCGAGGTGATACAGCTTATCAAAGATGGGATTGCCATTTGCGAAGATCTCGATGCCACTGCCACCAGCGTCAAGTGCTCCTCAAATCCAGATCTGCCTTCACATCAACAGCCCACGGCCTTTAATAACATGTTCGAGGTCTCCACCAAAATGACAGAGGCTATAGCAAGGAGTCTATATCAAACAGTGAGATACCACGTCGTTGAACTGGTCTCTAGCCTCGTGGCTGTTGTTGAGGAAGGTGGCGGGACCCGCCGCGAACTCGATTATCAGTTTAACCCGTCTATGAGGTATATGGTCCTCGAGCAGGTTTGTGAAGAGATTTGCGCCGTTCTAGACCTTGAATGTGAGTATAATATAGAGGCAGACCGGACAGGAATTGCTTACCGAGCATATAGCCTATTCTGGCCTCTACTTGTCTTACTATTCTCTTCGTCAGCGGGTAACGAAAAGAGGGCATGGGCTCAAGAAAAACTGCAATTTATTGGCAAGATAAGTGGACTTGGTATGGCAACATGGGCTGCTAGAAGTATTGATAAATCTACTTGAGCTAAAAGCTAGATAAAAATAATACAAAGCAAGATATTAAAGAATTGATAGTTTATTTCTTAAACTATATAGGATACTATCATAGAATTTACGATTTCTTTTTTATAAATAATATATAAAAATCAACTAAGGTTTGAGTCTTACACATGGAATACGGCGCACTGAGGCCAGCTATACTGAGACACGATTTCGCTAGCCTTGTCGATATTTATTATTTAGGTACTCTTCTCATATCATTGCGACGACTTCAATCACCACCGCTTTTACAGTGCCAATTAGATCTAAGTCCACCAATACTCCGCAAAGTCCGCACTAATCAAGTCGTAGTCATTGATGCGGTTCAGCAACCCTTGCGTACTATGGAGACTTGACTGTGATGGATCTCGTATAGGCGGCCGCAATATTCGCCTCGCATGCGACTGTCGTGGCCCTGGAATATTTTAGCGTTTATATCATTGCCTGGGCAATCTACTCTTGGTGCAAATTGAGGGACTTGGCCTCAAGCAAATCGCGGCCGCACCGACCGCACCGGGAGTTGGCTCGATGAACTCTGTTTTATCGTTGTGAGTTTTGACCACGCACCGGACTTATCGGGGAAGGCAAAAGAGGGCAAGCTATGTGAGGAGTTTGCGCCACTTGTAGATCAATTCGGATTCCTAACAACCCTACGCTACCTGAAGTAATCCCATAGCAACCGTCAGTAGAGCCACAAAAACAAAAGTAGGAATATAGGCATTCTGCAGGTCCGTCTTGTTAATAAAGGCCAGCCAGAAAGCCACAAATATTCCACCCAAAATAATACAGAAGCACAACCAAGCCAGGAACCTCCGCTGAGAAAATCCCATCTTGGCATTTAGACCCCACCCAGGTTCTGAAATTCTTTTCGAGAAAGGGGGCGGGTTTCTCTTCTTGGGAAGCATATCGATGATGGTTGTTTCTCCTCTACCCTTTTTTGGATCACGGAGCCCAAAAACCATTTGCAATCCAGCTGCTCTCATGTGAAAGTCGTGAGGCAAAGGAACGGAATGGTTGTAGAATGGTGTAGCGGGGGGAGGAAGTTCCTTCTGAATAGGATTGACCTGGTCTTTGTCCTCCCAGATTATAAGGAACTACAAGTCAGTACACATACAGGAGGACATCTATGAATCTTACCTGAACAAAGTCGATCGCGGTACATCGCTTCCATGAGAATGATCGGCGAATCCAGCCCTCTCTGCTACCAATAGCCTTGTTGACTTGATGAAACAGTTGTTCATCGTCTAGCGACTCGGCATTCTGAATGGGGGAAAGGTATATCTCCGTTGGCTCTGTAAAGTTCCTCTCAATGCACCAGTACACGTCTTTCGTATCTACGGACGTCAGTACCGTGGAAGAAATGGTACTTGCCAGGGCATTGGTGCCGAGAGAAGACTGAGATGGGTGTCCGAGATTGGCTGGTTGTGTAGAAGAACTTGGCTTAGCAGCTTGCTGTGCCTTGAGGCCTTGCCGTGTAAGAGGGAGAAGGGGAACATTGTTAGTGGTCACAGGGAAGCATGTTGCTTTGTAGCGATCAAACTCTTCCTGAGAAAGAGCTAGAGCGAGCTCAACTTCATGCCACTAGGAAGTATTATTATGAGACAACTTGTTAGCAAACTATACAGAACTTACCTTCCAAGTTACCATGTAGCCACCGGCATCCAGCCTGGGTAGTGGTTGACGGAACGGGGCCCAATCTATTGGCCGACCAGTCCATTCCTCAATTTTGAGTCTTAGGGTATCGAAGCGTGACCGTGCCAAACGATGCGCTGGAATAAATTGAACCACTCTTACTCCGTCATTGTAGCTGATATTCGGGAATTGGTTCTGTAACCCATCAGCTATGAAGTATCGACTGACAACAAACACACCTCTGCTAAATTCTCACAAACGAGAGCTATAGTAGGTCTCAACGCTGACTTGGCGAGCATTTCCTTGATTACGGATTGCAACATGCCCGCTCGGTCATCTTTGTACGCCATCCGGTCAATGAACTCGAGAACCTGAGATTTGACCTGCTCACCATCGTCGAAACGAGTGTCGTTGAACTCGTTAGAAGATATTTTGTCTTCTGTAGTTGTAATGTAGTCACGAAATGCGCCCACACCAACGGAACCTCCACCTACTAGATATGCAAGCATTTCTGTAAAGACACACCCCAATTTCCATATATCGTTAGCCATCAAATCCGATGAAGAAGGGATACTGATTCTAGCGCTTGGTTCAGCTAAGCTCGCCATTGGAGAGGCTTTTCGGACTTCTGGTGAGTCATACAGCCAAGCGGATTGACGAGCTCGACTCCCTTGCTCCCAGGTTCTGGCTCTAGACAGGTCTACTGATAAGCCAAAGTCTGTAAGCTTCAGAGAGACGCCTATACCAGCAGACCCTTCGTAGATTAAGATATTAGACGGTTTGATGTCGCGATGAGCCATATGAGCGGAGTCATGAAGGTAAGCAACGGCGCTTGAGAGTCCGGAGAACTGGCCCCAGAGGGAATCAAGGTTTCGGTTTCGCAGGGGAACCGGAACAACTGAGTCGCGGAAGAGACGCTTCAAGTTCGAAAGAGCCAGTGGAAACACAAAGTTGAAATGCTGTGTTTTACCTTTCTCGAATCTAAAGACAGAGAGTGTCTCTATCAGGTGAGGATGATTCAAGCTCTTTAGACGCTTCAAGGACTCGTATTCGGCCCAGAACTGCTCAGCGCTAGTAGATTCATGTAGGCGTTTGACCGCGCACTATATTGTTAGATACATCATACAGTGGCGTCCGAACTATGACAGACATGCCTTTCGAATGACATCTTTGGAATGGGAAAGATTTCCGTTTAGTGATAAGCGAGTCTCCACCCCGAATACGTTGGAGGCCTCGCCATCCGCGATTGGAGTTGCATACAAGCCTTTCAAGGTTCTTCGTACCCCATCTGTTGCGACATTTTCAACGACTACCAAGACTTGATCCGGCATCGTATCCACCTTGGGCTCTAGCAAAGGAACCACCTGTGTTAATGAATCGAACAAAGGAATTCGATCAGTATCGGGGATATCAGGATCTTCTGTTGAAGGTTTGGGCGAAGGCTGGCCACGAGATAAACTTTCTTTTCCAAATATTCTGACCACTCTGTTCTCCTCAAGGATACGCCGATATCGACTCGCTTTGCGGATTTTCTCCTCATCCTCAGGGCTAAGAGCTCGGGGAGTAAAGACGATATAGCCTGTGCCACTGTCATTTTGCTACAAAATGATCAGCTGGCGTAGTGACAATGTTTGGGAATGACATACCATTACTGAGTAATCCCCAAGCAACATAGCGTCTAAAACATTTCGTAATACTGGAAACCGAAGATACGGGTCTCTTATCTCGAATCCCACCCACTTTTTTTTATCCATTGACGCTAGACTGATTCAATGTCGAGGTTAGAAGTCTGTGGAAATCAATGTTGGAGGTTGCGGTTCAGTATTGTATTTAAGGAACCTCGGAACCCCGCAGCTGTAAGATTGATCAGAAGGACACATCCTGTGGCTGAGACATATTGCAGCTGAGAACTCTTGATGACGGATTATGACTGGCTGATCTCCCCGCACGAAAAGCACGGTAAGAATTGGGCACTTGCTAATACACGTGGCGTTCAAAAGACCACTGAGACTTGCTCTGAACGCGTCACCAACATGATCTGTACCTACAGGCAAATTAATATTCCACTGAAAGATGTAGGTTTTATGGATAAGCAGAAGAAAAGCTGATAGCAGCCTGAACTTTGATACACAGCGAATTGAGTGCCCAGCGGCCGAATCGATTACCACGTATCTTATAAAGGTTGCCTAGAAGGCAATGACAACGAGATACAATGCCTCCCCAGGAGGGCAGTGTAGGAACAACAGGGACTTGAAATATTGGGCCTGAAAAAGGGAAGCACAATGGAATGCGGGCTCAATTAGGCGATAACAGAATACAGATTCGGTAGACAAGTGCAATTTACTAACTCATATCCAGCACAATCTGATAAGCCATGACCCTCAGACTCTCAAACAAGCTTGAGGTTTCCAACAGAATAGCCACACATCTGATCAGGAGACTTGCTACGAACTCCTCCAGGTCCAGTACCTTCAATCTTGGACCAGTCAATCTTAAGCCAAGGCTTCTCACCGAAGTCCATAGCGTTAGGCTCCCAGTTAAGAAGGGGGTTGGTTCCAGAGTCTTTCTCAACTTGAAGAGCCTGCTTCCAGGGCTGAGCCTTGGCTGGCTGGGGGCAGACGAGATCACATTCCCCGACAGAGCTTTCGCGGGTCATGGGTTCATCTTCGTAACGCTTCTTGTCTGCGTCTGTAGGACGACCGCGAGAATGTGAACGAGTTCTCTCCATTGTTGCGTCTGTGGGCTGTCAGTAGGAGTTCTTTAGGGCTTTTATGGGCCGTTACTCGTTGAAATGTGTGTACTGTAGTTTGTGATTGAGTGTTGAAGTTGTGTGAATAATGTGTTCAAACGTCGACCAACTCGTTCTTTTATCATTGAAGCAGAGCCTCAGATCTTAGCATCCAATCAGTGTCGAACAAGATATCACAGACTTGAGAAATCTGATCAGTAATTGATTGGATACTCAAAAAGGAGTACACCCATTTGTGCTGATGTTGTCCAACCACATTGGAGTCCCACGCCGAGATAATCAACGGATTTGTGTCTGCAGTAGTGTCTGCATGGAAGTGATCATGAGGTCGTTTTGCACCAATGATGTGGTCCTACCCCGCTTCGGATGAGGCTCTGCGAGGATGATCGGTTAGAATCTGCCAATCAACTGGATAATACCACAGCCTGATTCGTGACTTGAAGACTTCGGTCCCGAGATTTCTATCCGTGTGGTTCTAGGTTTCAGATGCATGTCAGCATTCCATTCGACACGGAGCTTGAGGCATATCTAGGAGCTACAGATAAGGACAGCTTCACTTGGTGGTAATTACGGCTGAGATCAGTCAATATAAATGAATTCGCCATCAATTCAAAGGAATGCTCGTAGAGACTTCCCAAAGAGTGATTTTGCACGTTCTATACCTATCCAATTACATACACCCTGAGCTCAATGCTCTCGCGTATCTCCTCCGCGACAGCAGGGTCCTCATCAAAGAACGAAGTATGCGGCGTATCTACCATTATCAGTACATCCCTCAACGAGGCTCGGCACTTACACATGGCAACATCCTCACTCCTCGCCAAAGAATCCATCGTCTTGATCAACCAAACCTCCTCATCAGATTGGTCACTAACGTAGTACCATTTCTGATCTGGTGAGTAAGAGAAAAGGATATTCTCACTCACAACGTGGGGGTAGACCAGATCGCTGCGATGGCCATCCTTTTCATCACATGTGCGGTAATCACAGAGTGTGAGGGGGTACTGACGGACGGGCTTGAGGGGTTTCCAGACACTAGGTTGTTAGAGGGGATTGTACTTAGAGGGAGGCTTACTTTATTATTCTGAAGCGTTGTGAGAGAATTGATGGGGCTTGGGAGCCGAAGTCATGTTTGATCTTGGCGATTGTTCCTTCATAGGTTTGGTCTGTAGACGAGGTTAGTTTGTCAAGCATAGAGGTATTTGGATCATACCGTTGTGAGCGACCTTGCTGGGTCTACCGATGTACCCTTTCTCATCTTCAGGTGCAGAGCCTCGTGGTTGACTCTGACGGACCTACATTTATTAGTACTGTCCAGAAAAAGCCATGGAGACATACGATGTGATCAAATACACAAACTTTGACATGACTCCCAAGAACCTCTTTCACAAACTTGACCACAGCAGGATATCCCTCTTCTTGAAAAGAGGGACCGACATTTGGGAACTGGTGCTTCCATTCAACTAACTGAAATCCGTTTTTGTCCAAAGTGAAGTCGGATTCATGGCCTCTGATGTCGGAGATTTGGACCCGCGCACTCGTGTTGATGACATTTGTGTTGGCAATTTTGGTCTGAGTAAAGGGAATGTTTGAGTAAAACGGCTTCTCGGTTGCCCATTTCGGATCTGAGGCGTCGAAGAATTGGAGGGTCGCCGATTTGGATGGCAGGGAGTCTAACTCGACAGTCTTGTCGCGCGTGTTTAGTGTAACGTTTGAAGCTGCTTCAGTCATGGTAACTTGGCCTCAATTACACTGACACTGAGAATTAAACAGCTTCCATGAATTTATCGTCAAAAACTCACTTCACAAAGCCAGAGTCAAGAGCCTCACGGATTGTCCCCGCACATGCAAGTAAGCAGCCAGCCTGCTTGAGCCATCCACTACAACCCTGCAAGTTCCCAACTGGTGTCTCATATCATTTTATTCACGCATCTCTACCTAATGAGAGCACTTCCCAGAACACCACCATGAAATGAGGCCCGAAAGCCATTTGGCTCGCACTGTCTTCCTCACACAGTAAGATCCTCGACCCGACAATCACTGAAGCAGCGGCGGAGCCTTTCTCGGGCCGAAAGTACCCTCCCATGCGTTCATGAACTTGAGAATCTTGGCTTCTTTGTTCTTGGCCGCGAGGACAGCGAGGCCAAAAGGACGACCGTTGAAGTCTAGGTATCCGAGGGGAACATTTCCGACGGGGTATCCTGGGATTGTCAATAAAAGTCGATGAATTCTGGAGAAAACTTACCGCTTCCACTGGCATATGCCTTGATAGCAGTGTCACTTGATCCGACAATCACATCAACACCGTACTCCTTGAAGATGCGATCCAATCCATCGTCGCGAGCAACCTTTCGGAGGTGAGCTAGGTTCTTCTCGTAGTCTTCAAGCGAGATATCCGACTCTTCTGCGTCGGCCAAGAGTCCCTGGTCATCGTAGCCTGAGAGGTTAGCCGGGTCATTCATCGAGAGGAGAACATACCAGGAGGCATTTCGAGATCGGGATGGGCTTTGTTGAACTCGATGAGATCTTTGAGGGAATGGATCTTTGAGTTTTCAGCCGACTCGAGATATTTGTTGAGGTCATGCTTAAAGTCGGCCACTATTTCGTCAGTACAAGGTGTCAGTTGGCGGACATTGACTCACTCATGATGACACCCTCACTGTCCTTCCCATCAAGCATGAAGCACTCAGATGGGGGCGGAAGGGGAATGTCACTGACATACTTCTTGGCCAGCTCCTCCATCTTATCATACGCAGCTTGGATCTCGGCGTGCTACAAAGTCAGCAAGCCCATAAAAGCAGCGATTTACTCACCATCTGCTTTGTCGCACTTTCAACAGGCTTCAGGTAATCCGCCCCTGGCCACCATTTCTTGAAGTCGATCGTCGCAATCGACAGCTCATCCCAAGATCCCCCCATATTCGCAAACTCATCGGTCCCCGAGATAACATCCAGCAAAGCGGCAAGGTCGCATGGTGTCTTGGCCATAGGTCCAGCTGAGTCCATGGTATGACTGATAGGGATGATTCCAGACTGAGAAACTCGCCCGATTGACGGTTTGATCGTGTAGAGAGCAGCACGAGATGCGGGTGATACGAGGGATCCATCTGTTTCGGTGCCGATGGAGAGGGGGGCGTAACCTGCGGAGACGGCGACTGCTGAGCCTGTAGAAGAGCCGGAGGGGTTCTGAACTGTTAGTATGGTATGCGGCGAGTCACGGGATACTCACGCTATGTCCATTGTTGCTGTCCTCGGGATCGATGCCGCCGCGAACGTAGGCGGATTGACATTGGCCGCCTTTGCCGGACCAACCGCTCGGGAGGTCGTTGCTTCTGAAAGGAGTGAGTCGCGCCTCATTCGAATAGCTTCAGACGTACCGATAATATGCCCATTCCTGTAAGGTTAGCGAGGTTAGCGACAGGGGACTGGGAGACTCACACTGAGATTCGCTTTACCGATGATGATGAGACCAGCTTGGATGAGTTTGTCGACGAGATCGGCATTCGAAGTCGGGGTCATGCCATCTAATGCCCAAGAACCGCAGGTCGTCTCCATTCCCAGTTCAGGAACCGTCGCGATATTGTCCTGGAAATTTCAGCCTCTCATAATATCGACAACGATAATACAGTCATACCTTGATCACAATCGGGATCCCATGCAAAAGCCCCCGAACCTTGCCATCCTTTCGCTCCTTATCAAGCGCCTCCGCTCTCTGCCGCAGCTGATCTTTCGGCACCATACTCAACATCGCATGGAGGTACTTGTCATGCTTCTGAATCATCTCAAGGCTCTTCTCCACCAGATCAACACTTGTGAAGTGCCCATTCGTCAATCCAGAGGCGAGGCTTTTGGCGTCAACAGTGAGGAGATCGGGCAGAGTGCGACTCTGCGAAAGAAAGGGCACCATTTGGCGGAGATTTGCCCAAGTGAACATGATGTATAATGTAAAAGAGAAGAGGGAAATGAAGGCGATAAAATGGGACTGATGCAGAGCCATGCCTCGCATTCTCGCGGTGGTGAGGAGAAGCCTTATAAAGGTGAAGGCGGCAGGCTGATGCAATTAACCGAATCCACGTGATTTTGGTGCAACATTCACAGTGCCAGGCAGTGAATTGACCAAAACACTTATTGTTCAAATGGGCCTTTTGATATCAACATCTCTAGATCTGCTGGGCCTTGCAGACTCATGAAAGCATCCAAATCTTCGATTGAAATGTCTTGGGGGCCATGATTTGAGTTCTCCAGTAATCGCTCTTGGACTGGTCTGTCACGAAAATCTGACAGATATCGATCTAAGCAGAATGTCTCGACGGAACAAGGCTCAGAGGGAGACTCGTCTCCAAATGAGCTGAATGAACCAGCTTGTGCTTTCCCTGATGACATAATGTTCTAAGCGGTCAGTATGTTCTAATTCTCTCAGCGACTCTCATACCCACGTACTCGTTTGTGATCTTGTACATGAATTTACGAACAGATTGATACGTCAATACATCACCAATCTCACCTGAACAGACCCCAACTTTAATAAAATTCACAAAAAGGCTCATTCACAGACTCGAGGTCTGCCGATTTCCCAATCCAGTAACGTAGCCTTACATTTCACTCATTAATATGTTTGGCTCTCATTTCATCTTGCTTTTCTCTCGCGACACTTCATCAGGCTGACCCATGCAACAACTGATATTATCCATCTACTGAATCGTGTCACCGATTTCCCAAAAGGGAAGACATCAGGCAGCTGAAGACGATGACGAGGGTAGGCATCGCCTGTTTCACTTTTGGAGACTTTGACGCCCGATGAACTTCTTGTCAATTACTAATTACCCCAAACTAATGCAGTCGTAGTTAATCCCTCCTCATCACCAGGCATGATCATAGGTTCAGCCCCAATAACTTTGAACCCAACAGACGTATACAGCTTGATCCCCATTGGACTCCCAAAAACCGTAGCAACAAATCCCTCGCGCTCTGCCTTTTCCATTCCGTATTTACAAAGCGCAGCTCCGCAACCTCGTCTGCGATAGTCTCGATGCGTCGCGAGATTAACAAGATGGAGTTGCTTGCTACCGAATTGACTGAAATGCATGTCATAAACTTCTTCTACGCGCGATGCAAAGTATCGCATGTGAGGCAGGTTTGCATCACGACGTTGGAGGTCGCCCAAAACACCAGGTTTGACTGGGTTGTTAGCTAGGATGTGAAAATTGAGGCTGACATACCTGGTTTGACACCAGTGAGACCAGAGACATCCCAGATTCCCAAGGCGACAATCCTTTGCCCAGCCTCTATGACAAGAATGTCATAGCTTTCAGGCTGTTTCAAAAACCCCTCATACTCGAGTCTGGTCCACTTCCACTGATCTTCAGGGTATTCATGGCGATATGGGAATCGGTAATCTCGTTCTGGATCATCAGGAAAAGCTTCAATAGCAAGTTTTGTGATGCCGTCCAGGTCATCAATCGTAGCCTGTCGCATACGCAGTTCCTGGTCGATTGTTCGCTCCATGGTTATTGTAATTCCCACTGTGGCTGGTTGATTCGTCTTTTAATGGTGGTTGTCATCAAATGTTTGTGTCTCAAAAGAGTAATCGGTAGGTGAGACTGCAGATCTTTGCTCTTTATGGTAGTCGGTAGAAACAGCGTCTGACAAGTCACGCCAGCTCGGGATCCATGCCTGATGTGGAAGTCGGTAGAGGCCCTGAATATTTAGTTCCCGACCCCACAACTTTATTGCGTGGACCTTTTGTACCGATTACTGAATTAAGCAAAATGATTGAGAACGGTAGGTTCTTTTGTCTGTGTCTGTGTTTGACTTTTCTGACTGTGATAGTGGACTGGTTTGAAGTGATTGAGAATCTGGAGGAGGATTTGTTTGATGGTGACGACTGGCTGTCGGACCTTTTACGCGATGAGCCGAAAGATGGCGTCAATGTTGACGTGGAACCTGTTGAAGGTGTTACGGCCACCGAATCTGCCGTGGCTGAAGAGTTGACTTTGGATCCGTCACTGTTGACTCTCCCGACTTACACGAACTATCCCCGCAGTTACACTCAAATCTTTGAGCCACATGATCTTCCCATGGATCATGTATTTCCGAACTTGACTCTGCAACAAAGTGTCTCTACAGAAGATGAGATACGATTCACACCGAGCACCAACTCGATCTTGACTCCGTCTGGGTCAAGTGCGCATTCTCAAAGTCCTCCGAGGACAGTCAAGACTCAGAAACGCAAACCACGATCAGATCGTAAACCAGATCGATCAGATGTTTTGACTACAGATCTTGTGAGATACCTGAATCAGTGTTGTTCCCGCTAACCTTTCAGGCTCCTAAAACAGAGTATAAACATGATCAGGGTGGCAACCTTCAGGGTGTATTCACTGTGTCCGGACTGAATACTAGGGTTAGAGGTCCATTCACTGAAGAAGCTCGAAAGGCCACTGCGAATGCAAGAAAGAGAGGCGTTTGTGAAAAGTGTCGCGGCATGAAAGTTCGAGTAAGTTGCAAGGCATTTGAGTGATCAAGCTAACTGGTCAGTGCATAATGCCAGAGAATCCATATGAACCATGTGTCAGATGCTCAAGACTGACAATTCTGAAACGTCCATGCATCAGAGTCAATCTCCACGAGCTTCCGTTGCACCGACTGGGTATGTTCCTCTATCGGTGATTGACCAAGCTGACCTTTTAGGCTCTACACGCGACAACAAGCTGTACGAGTGGCTGTCCATCAAAGACGTCATGAACGGAAAGCTGAACATCGACCTCGATCGACATACGATCAAGCTGACCCAAGGATTCGACTGCGAGGTTGAGGTCACTGTGTCAAAGTTTCAGCCTCTACCCGGCGACAAAACTTCATATCCATGGAGAGACTCTGCAGGGAACCAACGAATGCTCGAGTTACCGCACTACTACATCGCCGACATGGATAGCCATCAGAGGGTCATTGATGAATACAACCAAAAGTCGTACAAAGTGTACATTCAGAGACTGCTCAAAGGAAAGAGTCCGTTGATGATTTGGACGCTTCAAGAAGCCATCAGGTTCTCGGAACAACACAACAGCTCTCTTGTCAAGGATAGTTTGCGTCTTTGGGCCGGAAGTAGACTCACTGAGCTCCCATGGATGATCTGTGGAGAACATACCCTCGGTCAAATTCCAGTTCAAGATCTCGAATGTCCCCGTAGCGGTACGATACCGATTCCTCCAATCATGGACACGCAGATGGACCACCTTGTCATCAAAAACATCATGACTCCACTCCGTCAACGGATCCTCACAGGCCTACAGACAAAAATCATGGAGAACAAACGCGAGAATTGGTACGAGATCTATCTCACAACCTTTGTGCTCCTCAGCAACATGGAGCGCCAATTCGCTCAGGTTCTGTACATCATCGACTGGTATGGAATGGAGAGTCGTTTCGGCACAAGAGGAAACTCTTCCGTCAGCGAGTCATTCATTCACTCGTGTAAAACACTGCTGGCATTCTTTCACTATGCTGGGGGGAGCCATAAGCCGCTTGCGCTGGACTGGAAAGGTTCAAGAGCGCCTCTTGGGATCATGACGCAGCAGCAGGCTGAGTATTTGGATAAGACACAGAAACAGATTGATCGTGAGGGTGAGAATTTGACGGGGTTGAAGACGGAGTCGATTTACAAAAGGGATATGTATTGGTGCCATCAGTTGTTGTTGGGAGATTGCAAGGTCGATGAGCAGAATGATCGGGAAATTGACGAACTGAAGGAGGAGGACTACATCTTTCACTGACATGGCTTAGTTAAGCTTAAAACGGATGTGTTAGGGGAAGGTTGGAATGATGGACATTTATGAGATTATTATCGAGCATAAAATATCTGCTCCATCGTGATGTCTTGCCTGTTGCGAAGTCCCTCGTAATTCCAATGGCAAACAAAGGCTCGCAAGATAGTTTGACCACATATTTCTCGTATAACGGTGCATTAAAATCTTGCCGTGAAGCATCAAACTAATAATAAGATAGCTGCCCACAGGAGACTGACAGACCTTGGTGGGTTACCGCGTTGACCACCAGCTGAGGTGGCTTCTTGTTGCCTACATTCTGTGTCAAATCGTCGGCGCGGTTATAGTGTAGACCTAAATTTATATTTCTCTCCGCGATCTATTTATCATGCCCTGCTTCAATTCGGTGTCAATCTGCATAGTGAGTGGCCTCATACGGCGTGGAGGCGCACCTTCCCGATGTCCTACTAGGCACGTGGAAAGCCCACTTGGCAGTTAAGCTTAAGTACCAAGAGCCAATAAAACAGAGCGGACTATCCAAAAAGAGATATATACCAATGTTGTGAGAACTCTACGTGTTGGCAATGTGCTAGAAGGAAGCCAGAGTACGTTGCCTCTCTACTGAACAGGACGGTTCACGGGCTGGGTATGTGAGTCAAGGTATTAAGTACAGTTGACGCGTAGCATAAGAGCATTCTCAATGACATTGAGGACAATGACTCCCCTGTATCATCAGTAATACGGTTTAGGCTGTTGATTCATGGAACGTTTGGACACATGGTTCTGGGCCAGGAAAGACATTCAAACGTGTGGATAACGGGAAGTCTGTGAGCCTTGAATAAAATATGGGTGAAAGACTCAATTGACAATAGCTGTTCTGAATATTCAATCTGTGTGAAAAGCTCATCACCAATGTCATCGAGGAATCAATAGACAACCAGTATCCGCAACCTCTTCTTCAAACGATTACAGCATCTCCTTCTCCGGAACCTCTGCGTGGTGAGAGGACTGATCTCGGTAGATAATACTCTCGAGGCCAATCTCACGGTTAATCTCGGCCATGCGCTCGTTATCAGCAAGGGCAGTTCCTTCGGATCCAAAGATGATGTCCTAGAACAGTCAGCAGCTGTGTTGCCAAAGCTGGAGGGATACGTACCATCTCTTCGAGTGACAGGCGCTTGGTCTCTGGAACAACAAACCAGATGAAAGCTGCACCGATCCACGTGAGTAACCCAAACAAGATATAGGTTCCGTATGTGATGTCTTCCAGCATGTCTGGTGTAACTTGTCCGACACTGATCAACGTTAGCTAGCACAAAGAATACCGCGTCACGTCACATACATAAAGTTGTTCATCCAGTTACTTGAGGCGCCAAGCGAAGTACCATAAGGTCGCGTGCTGAGAGGCCAGACCTCGGCGACGATGATCCAGGCACAAGGACCCCAAGAGTCTAGTATCATTAGCATGAGCCCGCAAACGAGAGCTGAGCGTAGACTCACATCCAAAGTGGACGACAAACAGCCAAACCATGCAGATAGCAGCCCAACCAGCGGCCTTGTGAGTCTCAAACTGGTCGATGTTCTTGGCAAGAATGACGGCGATGATGAGATGGCAAGCACCCATGCCAATAGCGCCGACAGTCAAGACAGGCTTACGGCCAAGTCGATCGATCCACAAGACTGCAGGAACGGTAGCGATAAACATGACGATACCGACGACACCAGTGGCCAAGAGACTGGTGGTGTTGCTGCTGAGACCAAGTTGTCCAAAGATCTGAGGAGCGTAGTACAGGACCTTGGTTCTATGAGCTAATTGGATTTACGTTGAACCGAGAATGACTTACAGCGTTGATGCCGGTCCACTGCTGGAAGAACATGGTCACAGTAGCGACAATGACACGCTTGAACATGGCCTTGGACTTGAAAAGAGCGCCGATGGCAACGAACTGGAGCTTAAAGGTGTTCATGGCTGTTTCCTCTTGGAGATGGGGGAACCTCTCAGCCAAACTTCGCTTCTCGAAGAGTGATTGAGCCTTGATCTCGAGGAACTCCAGCTCGATCAGTTCGTGGTCGCTGGGTAGATCTCGAAGGTTGGCCAGGACTTCTCGGGCCTCGTCTTCTCTGCCGTGGTGGATCAGCCATCGAGGCGAGAAGGGCATCCACGCCATACCGATAAGCAGGATGAGAGCCGGGGCGAGCTGGAGGCAGATGGGGATGAGCCAGGCAGCGTCCTTTTGGGTCTCTCCAGTTCCACCGATGAAATGACAGCCACTGTTGATTGTCAGTATAGAGATGGTCTGGACGAGTGCGAGACTTACTAGTCGATCCAGAAACTAATCATGATACCGAAAGTAATGGCAAGCTGTTGCAGAGCGACCAAAGCGCCTCGGACCTCACTGTGACACTGTAAGCCTCCATATATCAGTAGCGGGTCGTCACATACGGTGGAGCGCATTCGGAGTTATAAAGCGGAACAATTGTGGACAGACTACCGACTCCCATACCACTACAGATGTTAGCTTAGATCGTAGAGTACTGGGAATTACACGTACGTGATAAATCGTCCGGCGAGGATGACTTGGTATCCAGCTTGAATGGCAGTAGACTGAATGACAACGCCGAGGATAAAGACACAGGTTGCGATCAAGATGCCATATTTACGGGAGCACAATTCGGCGATAGCACCAGACATGAGGGTTCCGAGCCAAGCACCAAGCTCAAGAATAGACGTGAGCCAACCTTTCTTGGTCTTGTTCTCGACATAATCGCCCATGTCTACACATGTCAGCAGTGATGAGATACAGGACGAGGATGCTTACGCTTCTCAAAAGAACTCATTGTCAGAATGCCTGAAAACATTCCCTGATTGTAACCGTAGAGAATACCTCCGATGCAGGCAAACGCGGCAATCCGGGCGACTTTCCAGTTCTTGACAAAGGCTCGCGCGCCACTGTTGCCCATAAGCGCCTGGCGCCTCTGGAGGGCGGCATCGTAAGTGCCGACTGTAGTCGTTGCGACACCCATGTTGACTCTGTTTCGTTCGGTCTTGGCTGTCTGTATGTTGGAAAGTGTAGAGTCGCAGTGGACTCGATGCAACTGCTTGTGCCAGAGGAAAATCACTGCGGCGACGTGCTGTTACATTTGTATCTATATGTGAAATCTCACCCGGCAGTTTGAGGCTGCAGGATAAATCCTTGTATCATCCATGAGTCTGTATTACCAGTACATGACAAGCAACGAATCAATTTCGGCTAATTCAAGAGGCATACACGATGTAACGGGCCGAATAGAAGCGACAAAATTATCCAATATCCGACTGGCATTTGTGATTTGCTTTGCTTCTTTATGCATTATTGTCACTTTGAGTGAAACATTGCCAACCTCGCTTTTCCCCATGGGGACAGTTTTGCCTTTAGCCTAAAGGCGCTTCGCAACCTTGTCAACTCAGGCTAAAGACGGGAAATGGGTTGATGGAACGTAAGACTGCGAAATATGCGCGCCTGTAGCAGTGCAGGGCCGCAAGGCAAGAATCCGAAAGGAGAAATAACACGAGTCGATCTGCGGGGAAAGCTGGGGAAGATTGGGAATTAGAATTCACATAATAGCCGATTCTGATCCTTCGGTCGCTTCTGTTGTTGGCGGTCAAATGGATTTGGGGTAGCATGACATTGAGGACAGTAAGACGGAGGTATATTGAATGAGATTTAAAACTACTGTGCCCCGGAGCAAACTATTTAAAGGACAATTTCTGCCAAGACATCTAGATAACAGCCGAGAGGAGGCGTCTAGGGGCGCTCTTCCATGACCAGGGGGTCTCGGGCTCGGGCTCATCAAGGAGGACAATGCCAGTCTGGAGATCCATATCAATGTCCTTGACATACAACTTCCAGTCGCGAGAGTAGATCTTGTAACCGAGGTACAGGACGAGAATGATGGGACCGGCGAGGAAACCCATGAAGAAAGCCTCAGCATTGGGAGGAGAGCCATCGGGAGCCTGGTTATGTTAGTATAAAATTATCACATCCGTTGGTATGGTGAACTTACATAGAGACAAGAGTAGAAAGTAGCAATGAGAGCAATCGCGTTGAGGAAGACGCCGAGGTAGCTGCCCCAGACACCGAAGGGGGTCTTGTAAGGGACGAGGTCCAGGCTGATGCCCTGGGCCTTGAAACCAGCTCGCATACGGGCGTGGGCAAGGCAGATGGTGCCCCAAACAAAGAGGAACGCAAGACCGGACAAAGCCAGAAGCCAGTCAAAGACGGTACCTCCATTCTTGGCCTCTCCGACATAGGCCAAGAGACCGAAAGCAAGCTGGATAAGGACACACCAGAGGGGACGTCCCTTGGAGTCAATATAGGTGAGGAACTTGGGGGCGTGACCACGGGTAGCCATAGCCTGCATGGTACGGGTTGAACCAAAGGTACACGAGTTGGCGACGGACAAGACGGAGATGGTGATGACGGCGTTGAAGATGGAGGGCAGAACCTTGATGCCTGCATCCTGAATGGCGAGGACGAAAGGCGAGGCCTTGGTGTTGGCGCCAGAGGCACCGAGGAGACGAGGATCATCAGATCGGAGAATAATTCCGACAATGAAGAGGTTGATGACGTAGAAGAGAGCAATACGCCAAAAGACCTGCTTGGAGGCAGTGGGCACAGACTTGCGGGGGTTAGCAGTCTCAGCGGCGGCGAGACCAACCATTTCAGTACCACCGAAGGCAAAGGCTAGAGTCGTTAGTCATTGTAGAAGCGAAGCAGTGGTCAAGACTTACCGGCAATGGTAAAGACAGCGCAGAAGCCCTTGAAGTTGGTGAAAGCACCGGGGTTGTCCCAGTACTTGGTGCCGAGGTAGCCCTGATCACCGACACCACCACAGTTGATGATGATACCGAGGATGATGAATCCCAAACAAGCGCAGATCTTGATGGCGGACAGGACGAATTCGACTGCGATGCGTTAGTGGCGAGACAAGAAAGATGGTGGTGAAAGCTTACCCTCTCCGTAACCGCGAACACCGAAGATCTGAACGATGGTGAGAGCGACAAGGAAAACAGTGACCCAAACAGCCTAGCGAGGAAAGTTAGCTAATTGAACCTGTCAAAACGTCAAGGTGCATATGCCAAGACGACCGGGCATCGCCAAGGCTGCCAAGGTAGATCATTAAGAAATAAATCTACGAACCATGTGGATGTCAGTGCGCCAGAACTCAATGGTCTTGGACGCGGCAATCAACTCGAAAGGAAGAACTGTAAGCCAGGACAGAGCATATTCCCAACCACAAGCAAAACCCCAAGAGGGATCGACGAAGCGGACAATGTAGGTGTAAAAGGCACCGTTGACGGGGTACAGAACAGCCATTTCTGCGAGGGCGAGGTTGGTGCAGAGCAACATGACACCGATGATGAGATCTAGATTACGTGTTGGTTATTGCGCGACATCGAGCGGGGCGAGAAGAGAAACTTACAGCCTGCGATAATTAATTAGCAATTGGTTCGTCAATCAAAATGTCGTTTGTAGGGATTTACTCACCAATTACCAGCGACGCGGGACCTCCCTTGTGAAGAGCACTACCAGAACCGACGAAAAGACCAGCGCCGATGGCACCTCCAATGGCAATCATCTGCATGTGTCG
>JABEVY010000270.1:0-42182 GCA_013364935.1 Fusarium anthophilum | reverse complement strand
TAGTTATAGTATTTAAATTAATAATATAAGGAGTTAGACTTAAATTAAGTTAAATAACTTAAATTATTAGAAGCGTTGCCTACGATGTGTATGAACTCACGGACGCTACCATTTCATGGATTTAAGACCCATCTCAGTTTGTGTGAAATGCCATTTACGGTAAGAAAACAGCTTACATATTCTTTTTTCTTCTTTGAAACGGAGGTTTCGTAACCGAGCTAACGTCTGTCTCTATAATTTGGAACGGCAGTTACATACCTCTTCCCGGCATGATTGAGATCAAGACGGCCCGGTTACTATGCAGCAACTGAGCAAACGGCCCTTAGATTTTGAGGCGAGCGGCTTTGAGTTCCAATGGGAGGGGAGACATCCTCGAAGAAGCGCTTCGCTCTTCGCTTCAATACAAACGCATCAAGGTCGTAACAGTGGGGGTTGCAGCATAAAGACACAGATTGGGTATCAAGCTGAACGGGGTTTTGGCCAACAAGAGCGAATCTCAAGGAGACACTGGCGACATATATGACCACCGAGCAAATATGGATGGATATGTAGTCTAGCATAATCCTATGCTGTCCATGATGACATCTCGCTGCTGTAAGTCAAATTGATATTTAAAACAGGACATGAGATCATATGTGATGGAAAATACGAGGTTCTATCCAATTCCTGTCTTCTACGTCCACGCAGGCTGCTCTTGGGGCTTTCGCCTCCATGCAAACCTCACGACTAAGCCACCAGCCAATGAGGTGTCATTGCCACTGGCTTGACAGATTTTCATCTATCATGGGGTATACATTGACGAATGATAAATCGAAGTGTGAAGTTTCAAGGATTTCAACAGTCTGGCTACAGCGGGCTCAGCCATACACTTTCACTGGCTCATTGCAGCTGTTTGAAGGCTGTCGAGACTCTTTCGGAAAGTCTGTAGGAGATTAGTAGCCGTACAAACAATAACTCTTGCAGATGATGCTTGGGAATGGCGACTTGCCAATTAAGGTCTCGAGCGAGCGTCCGAGTAACTCTAAGTTACCTTATCTTGGGACTGCCATTCAACTGACAATTCTTTCAGTTCCTCTAGCGTCAAAACTCTCCACCCCTGAACCTTGCACCAGAGCCGCACTTTATATACTTGAATTAGATTACAGAGAGTAACTTGCTGGACTGATTGGAGTGTCAAGCTGTTACTAGTCTAAGAAAATAAATAATATTGTGTTAGAAAATCAGTAGTAGGATAGCTTTGTAGGAGCTGGAAAGTCACAAAGCAAATACGCTGCTCAGGTTTTCGCCATTAAGAAGACCCAGTTCAGACTCCATGGAAATTAATAACATCTTCGTTTCGCAAGTCACCAATGGTTCACATATATTCATAACACGAAAACAGTAAATTTAATTGCCAGAGCATACACAAGAGATAGACAAAAGTACAAACAACCTATACAACGCAATTGATCTCAATACAGCGCTCCCAGTTCGATTCCAGGACGCGTTAGTCGTGGTCTAAGACCTAGTGCTATCTCTCTCGAACAAGGGTTTATAGGCCCGGGCAGGAAGATCGTTGATGGGACGCGGGTAGTCACTATAGTCCCTGACATCCCGAATAGTTTCGGCGGGCAAACGACTATCAGATCTTTGAAACAACAGTCAGCTTCATTTACGAGGATCCGGGGAGCGGATCATTACTATAGGTTGAACTTACACATAATTGGCCATCCTGCCTGTTATCTCATTCCGAGTGTTGATGGGGACCTCTGCACCGTAGTAACTCTTATTGTATTGCTCTGCTGCGTGCCACTGTGCTCTGTTAGAGTGCTCCACGCGGTTAAAGAGATTGTTCTCTGTATTCTTTGTTAGTGCCAGAATGGTTCTGGATCGACGTGTGACTGAGACGTACTGGTTCTATGATCGACATCTCCGCGTGTCAAGTAGGTATTCTGCCTCTCATTGAACTTTTCTTCATGGTGTTTGAACCTAGAGTGTACGCTTCTAGATCAGGTCCCTCAGGAAGCTGTGACCAATCCCTTGAGTCGGCAATGTACTGCTGCTTCGACTCTTGAGAAGGATGGACAGGATGGTGAGGTTTGAACCCAGCATATGGGTTGACCGATTCACCAGTTGAGTTGGTGTTGGAACCCTTAGATGACTTTGTGCCCCAACGCATATTCGGAGAGGGTTATAGAGGTTATGAGAAGGTTGAAAGCAAAGTGTTTGAAGCTATAGTTGGAACAAATAACTAAATTGATCAAAGAACAAAAGCAGTGGTGCCAGGAGGTCGATAGGTTCTTGTCTTGTGGTGTCTGACTTGGATGGAAGGGGACTCGAGAGGAGCTATATGAGTATATATACTTGGGCTTCTCCCTTCGATTGGCATCAATTAAGCGCCATGGATGGTATCATGAAGCCATTTGCAAGGACTTCTGTGTCTGCTGGGCTATGAAACGAACTATCGAGACCTGGTCAACCTTTCTGCAGCCATATAATTGACCATACTACCTAAATGTTCTATTTTTAAAGTCTAGACGGTCACGATCCTAATCCAGAAAGAGCAGCGGTTATGAAAGTTGTCCAAAGATCCATTAGAATCAGTTGGACGAGGCCGTCGAGGAATGTGCTAGGACTGTCACTCCCTCTCGCATGAAAACATTCTTAGGGACTTGGCACGAAGCGCCGAAATAGTATCAGCTTTGGGAACCGCTCACATGAATACAGTTTTTTTTTAAGCGCCCAATGCCACGCGCCATCCTGAAACGTCTGGGGTGAAGAACCAACGTGCAGTTCACTCGAGCGCTTGATGCTTCCCAAGGACCTTGAGGCTAGGTCCTCATACATCCCGTCCCAGAGCCGATTACTCAATTACAAGTGAAGGCTGTATTGCAGGTCTAGTTTCTCCTATATACATTGTGTGAAAATGAGTTACTTCATAGACTACCTAGGACAGCTTATTGTATTGTAATGAGTTCATCATCCTTCTTGAAGTGTATGTAGTGACTAAGACTTGTCCTTCTCCACTTCTTCTTCTTCTTCTTCTTCAGTCACTGACTAAGCCACCAGCGTCAAGCAAGCACGCACTCCACCACATCTCAACTGCGCAGCCTGATGTCTCCACCGCTGAACTGCAACAACCATGGAGCCTCCAGGTAAAAAGTTGAAGATGGAACAAGGTAAGGCTGTCGCCTAGGCGCGCATCGACAAACATAAATCTTGACGGCGTTGTTGACTCTTTGCAGGGTCTTCGTCGAAGCTGGCTTCCAGTCAGGCAACAACGATAGATTTGTTACCAGCCGAAGAACTGCTCCGCGATCTTCTGCTTGGGTGTCGACAACAGTTGGTGACTCAAGAATTGGAGATATGGATAACTGGTGGTTGGGTGAGAGATCGACTTTTGGGAATCCCCTGTTCCGACTTAGACATCGCTCTCAGTACCATGACTGGTGTGCAATTCGGCAGTCTTCTGACGGAGTTCCTCAAGCAGAATGAAGCCTCCTACCGGCAGCGAGCCTTGGATTTGGGAATTGAGTTCAAACAGTTTAATGGCTTTCATTCAACTAAAAAGAACCTCGACAAGTCAAAAAAACTAGAGACTGCTGTTGGAAGGATCTTCGGCTTAGACCTAGATCTTGTCAACTTGCGCAAGGAGGTCTACGACGATAATTGCCGTACTCCAGAAATGGAGTTTGGCACCGCTGAGGAAGATGCTTTCAGACGTGATGCAACTGCCAATGCCTTGTTCTTTGACCTGCAAAACCGAAAGGTTGCCGACTTTACTCGCAGAGGCCTGGACGATCTGTATGCTGGCATAATGCGGACACCACTCGAGCCGAGGCAGACCTTTCTCGACGATCCCTTGCGCGTGCTACGTCTCATTCGCATAGGCAGTAAACTCGGTTTCACTCTTGATCCCGAAGCTCTGAGCTGCATCAAAGAGCACGAAATCCACATTGCTCTTGACGAGAAGGTCAGCCGAGAGAGAGTTGGGATCGAGGTCTTTAAGATGATGAAGAACCGGAATCCCGAGCTATCCTTTTCCTTAATCCACAAGGCCGATCTTTATGGAACTGTCTTCCTGTCGTTGCGCTCTCCTCTGCATGAGCCCTTTCGTCATCTCCTCCCCCAGGAACCCGATAGGCCATGGCCACCCACTTGGTCTCGGGCAATCAACGCTATCACGATGTTAGCGCAGGATCCAGCAAGAGATTTTTGGTCTTTGATGGAATCGGAGAAACAGAAAGACATGCTTTGGGCGATGGTCGCTTATGCTCCGTTGGCAGGACTGAATACCAAGGATCATAAGCTTGCCGTTGACGAAGCTATAAATGCCCTGAAGGGCACCAGGCAACTTTACAAGCTCATTGAATCGTCGCTAGTCCACTTGGAATCTATTCGATCCACCACGGAACTGGTTGTCAGCTCTACTCCATCCCGGGGCACGATAGGGATGAGGATCCGAAAATGGGGAGTCTTCTGGGGCTTACAGGTCCTTTTCTCGGCTCTTGGAGAGATAGTATACTTGAGGCCACAACCGGAATCTCCAGACCCAAGTCAAGAGGAAATCGATGAAATTTTACAGAGACACGAAGCCCTGCTCTCATTTGCCCAGAAACAGAGCCTGGATTCAGTTTCGTCATTAAGGCCAATCTTGGATGGAAACGCCATAAAAAAGGCTCTTGGGGTCAAGCAGGGAGGGAAATACCTTGCCAGGGCGATCGAAGGCCTGCTTGAATGGCAACTTGATCATGAGGAGGCAGACGAAGAAGCGGCCGAGGCATGGCTTCTTAGCCAGAGGGATAAACTTGGCCTTCCAATAGCTGAAAGCAAATAAATTCCTCGGCTCAGCTATACGACTCATAGGGTACACCTTTCCAGTAACCTGCAAGTTACTCTCTGACCGTCTTGTAGCTCGAATTTCACGAATAGCATGGCCAGGCCCTGTACAGAGGTTGAAAAGGAGGAGAGAAGGGTTGCTGGTAACTCAAGTCTTACCCTGAACCAATACGTTTGAGGCTTGCGACTGTCAAATAATATCATTAATGAAGGAAGTACAAAATATCTAAACCCATCTACCTTTTGTGCCAATTTAATGGTATCCTCTCAAACTCAACATCTCACAAACGCATCAGCCTATCCTCTGCATAGCCTAGAAAACACTTGGTTGGCCTATAAACATCATCACACTGGCCAATACCTCCAAGATATCCCACCTCTTGATAAACCTCTTCCTCCGAAATGTCTAGCTGATCTCGAGGATAGAAGAACTCACCATTGACAACCTCGTCTGTTTCCTGTAGAGAGTATTTGCGTAACCAATTGTCCCAGACTCGATCCCAGACCAGGTTCGTTTCGATGGTACTTGTTTGCAAACAGCCTTCTCGCCACATCATCTTGTAGTTGAGAAGCATGGCAGTAAGAAACTCGGTCGCAGTTCGAGTGGAACCGAATTTCCAAGATTTTGAGCGAGATGTCTTTTGCTGGCGCCATATTTCGCACCAGACGAGAAAGCGTAGGATGAGCTGGCTAGGAGCCCACTGCTTGATGTCTTCTGTCTCAGGGAGGATGTATTCGTGAATAGTATTAACCTTCGCTGCTGTCTTGACCCCAAACATGAGACCCTGGAACACTGGCTGAACTGCAGCCAGAGCTCGAATGAATTGGCGATCAGATAGTGTGAAGCCTAGCAAGTTGTACCATTCGATAAAATGAGAAAATGCAACTCGGACAGGGGGAGAATCTACGAAAGACATTATCTCTAGGGCCTTACGCCTCTTGGCCTTGCTGTCCTCAGGGGCAAAGAGCTTCGTGACCATGGCATTAGCAAAGTCGTGAAAGTATACATCGGCATGCAATCCTTGAGAGCTTTTCGGGCAGTTCCCGAGGTAGATAGTGGGATTTGTGAAGATGATGAATTCGTAGTCGCACTGCTCTTTGTTGCACCAGTTGACGGATGGATTTCCTCTCCCTCTGTCAAATTGGCCACGAATCAAGCCCCGACGCATAAGTCGTGAGCGGCGGAGACAGCGAGAGACCTGCCTAGTGTGAATACCACCCGAACCGTTGTACGGAGTGTTTTCGCACACACGGAGTAGATACTTGAGGCATACTTCTGCGCTAAGCCAGCCTTTGGTGGCTTTCTTCTCTTTGACAGGCTCAGATCTGCCTCGGTGGGTTTCCATGATGCTTGAGATACAGCCACGAGGCGGCCCCTGAAGGTCGGCTGGAGGTTCGTTGATGCTGCCATCATTCTCCGGTTGTCGAGACCCATCGTGGTGGTCATTTGGGGCATCCGATGAGACGGGTTCTGGGTTAACACAAGTGGACGATGGAGATGAAGAAACAACAGGAACGGGACTTGATAGGTTACTTGTGTGCTCCATGATTGAACACAGAAATGGATTTGAAAATATCAACGATAAGGGGGAAATAAAGCGAGAGAGTCGCGAAATCTCGGGCATGGATGAAAAGCTTATATGAACGAACACCATTTCTCAACGTTCACTTCGGGTAACTTGTGACTGTTCATTCAATACCCAATACGAAACGAAAGTCTGCAAAGAATTGTCCCTAGCTCATCTCAAAGAACAACGGGGAACAAAGAACGCGGATATGTTCACAAAGGACCTGAGCCTGGTCAGCCCCTGGGTCACTCCCGTGTATCCAAGAACAAGGAGACAGCCAGATATAGAAACTGGCGCAAAATGTGACATGTTATTTTCATGTTTAAGTGAACTCAAGGGGAGGCGAGTCCCTGCCAGAAGCTTGGAGTATGATTAGATTAAAGCCTGACTTGCATTCAGATACCTCCCTTGCAAGGAGGTTCATTTGGCTGTTAAAAACCGTCACCACAAGAACTTCCTGCACTTCTTGCTTCCGCATAGACAACGAGTCATATGATCGATGTCGCCACCTGATTCCTCTCCCTCGTGTGAAACCCCATCAACATAGTCAAATGTGAGTTCTTCACCCTCAAGTATGTCCTTGATTGCGAACAAGGCAAGATCGTGAATATGCTTGTCAGCATGATCACCCACGCGCGCAAAGATTCGCATGTTGGGGTCGCATGAATGATTGACGAATCGTGTCGGGCCGGACATGAATTCACCGTCTACTTCAAGGGATGGACCCTTTAACCGATGGTCGAATGACTCGGGGTCTGTGAATTTGTCGAGAGCGAATAGGTAAACATCCTTACGTTGGGAAATAACAGACTGTGAGCGCCGTCGATCTGCTTCATTGGATGTAATGATCTCACCGAGATATCGGTCGACGAACTGGCCCTTCTTAATCGACACGGGAGATCTCACTCCTATTTATTTTGGTTAGTGAATTGTTTGTTCGTCAAGGATGAGAATGACGCTCACCCCATCCGCGGTCTGGGGTACGGAATATCTCCAAAGGAATCGTTCTGCCACGCTCGACGACGCGATTCGGGCAGTCCATACTACAGGAGCAGCTTTGGTGGCACTCGTAGATAGGCATCTTTGAACTATGGAACTTGGAGCGCAAGAGACCGGCCTTTGCCCCGTGGGAGTGGTAAGCATATGCTATCCTCCGAGGCTTCGGTGTGGCTCTCCCTATCCTGTCACCAAAGGCATCCAACTCCTCTTCATCGCTAGAATCGCCGTCTTCTAAATCGGCGAGACAGTGACAACTTGTGTATTGGCACTCCGAGTCCTTGGCGCAGGAGCAGCCGCTGCGGAAGCTATCACCAGCTTGCTCAACTCCTTTACCAAGGACGACGTTGTTTATGAACCTAAAGTCATCGGGGAGTACCTCATCGTCTTGTTCGTTAACAACTGTCACTGGGAGTGCTGAATGGGTCGGAAAAGCGCGAATCTGACACCAGTGACAAGTATTGCGCTCTACTTCATAGCCCTGCAAGTTGGATTAGTCATAGCTACAACTGACATGAGATTGGGTGAGTACATACCTCCTTGCCGTGGAAGTAGAAATGGCGTTCTGTGGCTTTTAGCATTGTAGCCATGTTGATTGTGCAGTGTTATCAGAGAGGATCGGTTGTTTGTTTTTGGCTCAGAGACGGTGTGTGACGCTGCGTTGATGGTGAGAAATCAAGACCAAGAGAAATGAAAGATGGAAACATGTATTATTAAAAGAAATTAGGAATCATTGTCTGAGAAGAGTACTTAAAAAGAACTCAGATCATTCATGCTCTGTCTGGTGTAAAGCAAAGATCCATTGTCGAGCTTGAAGAGTTAGAGCCCACCCACGGTGAAGCGCTGAAACTGAGTTAGTTAGTTGGTAGGTGCCTGTCAAGTAAAAGCCACATGCTGATTGGCCCCTGTTTCGGTGAATGTCAAGGTGAGCACCATGGATGTTTTGTAACTGGACTTTAGTATAGAAAAACCTGCTGAGGATTCCTCCTGCAAAAATACTGACTTGTCTTGGACGTTAAAAGGCCTTATCTAGAGAGTTGATCGAGATTCTCTTGATCCGTGAATTGACAAGTAGTCAAGATTAGGTAGATGGCGGTGTTTCACAATCAACAAGGGCATTCCTGGCCATGACCTTGATGTTGCATATGAGAAGCACGAGATCTATAATACAAGGTCGCCATTAGTATTTATATCAATACGTAGGTAATCAATCAGTCTGGGAACCAACCCCTCCCTGCCTGGTCTGCTCATACAAAACCCCACCAACGAGACTCAACTTGGTGATACCTCCAGTGACCGATGGCAGTACATACCTTACCTATAGTTAGTAGGTAGACTGAGCCACTGATGGACGGGATTATCCTGTGATAACAAGTATATCGAGGCATGTACCAAGCTCTCCATCACATTGTGTGCTGATATCATACTACATAAAAGGCCGCGTCTCCCCCGGGTTCTATGACTGACGACTTGAGCTTAATCTTTCGTCACCTTGACCAACATCTAACTATCTCCCTGTATCGATCCATCCCTGCTGGGCCATGCAATCAATCAATGATCAGGCAATTCATTGATTGACTGGATCAGACAGAACAAGCAATTGAATGCAACTCATGTCAATTGACATTTCACCCCTCTCACCTCTTTTACTCGACCAAGATTCAACTTGATCACCTAACTAAATCAATAAAAGATTGACCAACAACAAGACTTCTTCTTTTTCTTCGTCTTCGTCTTAGTCTTGTTCCGTTTTTTAGGCTCTAAGTTTGTCCCGCTTTTACGCCCTCCCTCCCCCTGCCTGGTCTGCTCTAGCCTGGTCGGGTCTGTCCAGGCTGTGACTTTTGGTGGGAGAGCCCCCAAAAGAAAGATTCGATAGGTTCGGCGGGCTCCAGAAGCAAAGCAAAGCCCAGCCAACAAACAGACTCGGCTCCCGTTTGTAACCATTCACATCATCCGCATACGCACACACATACACATACACATCCATTACTTCCATACATACATACATAATACTTCGTACATCCTTCGTCTTCTTTCTGCGCCTCCTTCGTGCGTCCATCTCCTCAGTGTCCATCTCCATCTCCTCTTTCGTTCGTTCGTTCAGTCAGTCACTCAGTCAGTCAATCACTCAACTGCGACATCTTCTACACCCGCCAAATACACCACGCCACATACACTACACTAACTATACCTACACTGCACTGGCCGTCCCATCTGATCTGATCTGATCGATCTGCGACCTTACTTTGGCCAGCGATGGCTAGTCACTAAAGTTGGGATCCTCATTCCTTAACAAGACCTACCTTCAATCCACAGGTCAACGGCGATCGTCGCCCTCCGCCCCTTGTAGCGTAGCAAACATGGTCCGGCTCTTCTCTGCTTGCAACATAAACATATCATCGCCTCTAACATTCCACTTCTAGGGCTGCTGCCTCTCTCGTTCTTCTGGTCCCAACTCTCCCTACCCAGGTGGCGCACCAAACGCTTCGTCCCGCGCTATCAATCCTCCCCCGCTGGCACTCCCAGAAGCTGCTCAACCGCAAATCCCCGCCGAAAGACGTCGCCAGCACCGTCGTAGTAATCGTCCCCTGGATCAGCATATCGATAAGCCTTTGCGACGACACGAGTGGACTTCGCGCGATCGCACATGGACCAAGAGCGAGCTGGTAAAGGAACGAGCTGCCTTCTTCGATACAAGAGTCACCGGCAGGCCCGAGATATGGCAGACTATTCATGCGGCGCTGGCCGTCTTGTGGGATCCAGCGGGCCAGGACGTGCAAGATGACGGTTCCAATGGCCTTTCGACGGCTCAGATTATTCTATCCGCTGCTGAGATCTCTCTCCCGACTGGCAACCTCTCCAATGGCGTCTACGACTCCCTAGGAAACTACTATCAATTGCCGGAATGGGTTGTTTGCGATCCGCTGAATGTGCAGGAGGATCGAGAAGACGGCGCAAAGAGCAATCTCTCAAATGCTGGCGACGACACAGCAGCGGATGAAGAACTGAGTGACGAAGAGATGGAGGGTAAGAAACAAGAAAAGGGCAAAGAGGTAGACGATGCCCAAGAGTCAGTCAAACTACGAGCCAGGCTCAGTGAGAACGGCCAAGATATCAACGTCACCATATATGAGTCGGACACTGTTCGTAGTGTAGCCAAAAAGATTGCTCTTGAGGCTGGCGTAAGTACAATACCTTGCTGATTCTCTGGCGAGCAAACAGAATGCTGACAACACCTAGCTTGCATCAACCAAGAAGATCAGAATAGCATACATGGGTAAGATTCTTAAGGACAACCTGTCTCTCACGGCACAAAACTGGCAGACTGGCCATGTCGTCAATGCCCTTGTCTTTGACATTTGATTGTGCCCCACCGCTATCATCCTAACGCCAGACACCAAGCAAACTGGCCCCTGAACTTTTGTCTTAGCCAAAACCCTTCACCCTCATCGTCAACTTATCTCAATGGCAGCTTTGCCTTTTATTGATCCGCTACGGTCGGCCACTTTTGGACAATACCCTATATCGTTTATGCTGCCTTTACCACGTCTGTGTCTTTTGGAGTTTGTGGATGCTGCTGGTCTAGCGATGATTTCCCCAACACTTATATTCCTCTCATATCCCCTTGTGTCGAGATTGATTTTGGATACTATTAACAGCCGTTGTCCTTACTATACACATGTATATAAGCCCAACAAGGCACCCGACAGGGCACCAACAAAAGTTCGGCAATGCCCTCGCTAATATCACTTTTCCTTGTTCTGAACGAGAAAGCCGGGCTATTTAACCACACTTCGTGATAGCCACTGGCTCTGAGTGTGATCCTGTAGGAAACCATGTGCCTTTGTAATCAACGTCTACCTAAAGCTGCTTACAATGAACTCTACCAGGGACCCATCGCACAGCCTTTTGGTGGGAAAACACCCATTATCATGCTCCGACCCTGACTCCGCTCCAACCATCGTCATGAATCTTGCAACGCTGAGACAACCCTTCTCGTAATTAGATTCAGGTGTTTGTATGTATATCAGCTGACCTAGGCCGTGGACCCGATCTTGTTAAGTCCCTTCAAAGAGCCCAAGCTCAGCGCCAAGCCCTGTGATCGACTTCTTATTCTGACGAAACCAGTGATGGGTCCATCCTCGCCCTCCTTCTCAATGCTCAGGTTAGCGAGAGCATCCTCGCCTAAGTCCATGGTTAGCATAATCCAGCAATTACCAGAGAATAGAATAACTTACCAAACACACTCCTCGCGTAAAGGTTGGCGCTCAAGAATTGACAGTCACCCTTGAGGCTGGCCTCTGGTGTTAGGCAGTTCATATTTGTGCAGGCCATAAGCTGGTCGAGGAAGTCACGTAGCGACTTAGCCTTAGAGTTGATGTTGACCTTGTTCTCCCACTCGAATTCAGTCCACATAGTGCGGAATTGAGTCTCTGTACAAGTGGCGGGCTGGATGTAGTCCATGATGTCGACGTGTAGGTCGTTAAGAATAACGACATTAGTATCAGTAGAGTGAGCACCGTCATACACGACGTTACCAAAGATAACACCAGTGTCGGTTGATGAAACCTTGATTGTGCATTGCACGTTGTGAAAGTCATGAGGGCCCAGGTTCTGTGTAGTAGGTCGCTCGACAACCTTGAGGTCACCAAGCGTGGCGAACTCGACTGAGAGGTTTTGAAGTGTCTCTGTCGTCTGGTTGACAAGAAGGACGTCGAGAACAATATCGAACTGGTGAACCTTCACATATGCTTCAGCATATACGGGGTCCGAGAACCCGGTCAACTGAACCACACGGCTAAGCTTGGAAGACAGGTCTTCAGCGGTGCCCTCACCACCAGTCGCCCTCTCCAGATCCACCTCGATCTCATCGAGGCCTTCAGTGGTGTTTTTCTTGGCTAGTTGTCGAATTTGGACAACATCGTCAACCTGCACAGCAGTCTTAGCCTTCTCGAAAGCCTCCTTGGCGGCTCGCTTCTTTTCCTCCACCTGGACCATGGCTCGGAAGGCCTTGCGGGTATCATCCAACCAAACGGTCTCAAGCTCCTTCTTCTGCTCAAACTCGGCCAATGAGCGTACACATGACATGATTCGGTCTACAGAGTCCTCATCGATGGGAGCCTTGACAAACTGAGACTGTCCGACTCGGATGATAGAAATCATAATCAGCATGGCCTCAGCCCGGAGAGCGTTAGTTCGAGCCTTATCCGAGGAAATCTCATGATGCCGCATGACAAGCTTGACGAGAGTAGATGACAGAACAGTAGCCAGATAGTAGTCTCCATCGAGAATGAGTTGTCGCAGAGGAGGCTTCTGGGCAGTCTTGACAGCCTCCAACTTGGCAGCTGCTGAAGACTGGCTGGTAAGAGCAGTCTCGGTAGCATATGTGCCATCAGCCAGGACCTTGCGGGAGCCAGATGGTGCGGCCGGCTTCGATGCTCCGTTGATGTGATCATCGGTCTGCTCCTCGGTGTCGTGGGAATCCAGTAGCCGTTGCTCCGATGCGAGAATGGGCATTTCACCAAGGCTAGCTCGTATCCTCTTCCAAGCCTCTCGAATGTCCTTCTCTTCGAGAGAGTACTCACCAATGATCCACATGATGCCACGGTACACCTTGCCAGCTCGGACCTCACCCAGGGTGGAGACAAGACGCTCAATAATGGTAGTACGCAGATTGGGGAACTTTTCAACAACTTCCTTGACAAAGTTGATAACATCGACAGCGGAAGCGTTGTTGAAGTCGGCAATAAAATCCATAAGCAGCTCCACGACGCTCGCTGCGACCTCGGAAAACTTGATGGCGCATTGGTGAATAGAGTGGATAAGGAGAGATCGGTACTCGGTATTCTTCTCGTATTCCTGGTCGACTGTCTTGGAGAGTTCCTTCTTGAGTAAGAGGACAACCTCCTCGACATTCTTGCTAGATACCATCTCAAGGGCGAGACCAAGAGCCTTTCGTCGGACGTCGATATCGGTACTGGACAGAACTCGGAGGATCTCCATGGTCAGGTCATCAAGCACACCCTCGTTCTTCTTGCGCAATTGATCAACTCGGTCAAGAACGATCAGCTTGACATTGTTATCGGCTTCCTTGATGCTCAGCTCAATGAACTTGGCGGCGGCAGCCTTGACTGCAACAGGATTGTTGGTTAAAGCAGTAAGAGATGAGGCAGCTTCGTATACGACAGTTGAAGCGCCAGCTTCTAGCAGGTCGAAGATCAATCGCAGATAACGTGCCTATCAAACAGTCAGTGGCTATTCAGCCTCCTCCGTGAGTAATTATCGGACAAACCTTGTTCTGGGAATTCTGAACCGCATCCTTGCGAATGAACTCAAGTTCGACAAGCTGAAGAAGCTCCTCTGCATTGGGAATGCCTTCAAAAACGGAACTAAGGTAAACGAGGGCAGCTTCATGGTCAATGCTAACAAGAGCGGCAAAGCCATTCCTTCGGCAAACACCGTCACTCTCTCCCTCGAGGAAAGTCGAAATGAGTTCGGAGGCATCTGGAATCAGGGAGGGCGAGTGCAAGAAAATGGAGGCGATGGCAAAAACGGCGTTTTTTCGGACGTAGGCATGTCGATGCTCGAGACAAGATCGTGCTGAAGAGAGGAGAGGCTCAATGAGCTCGGCTTCCCTCAACTTGCAAAGGAAGCGCAGGGTGTTTCCTCGAATGTATTCGTTGGGATGTTGAAGGTCGTTTCGGATACCGTTACTACGAACGCATTGTCAGCAAAAGCCCATCGCAGCGATCAAATGGCATGGCGTATAAGTAGTAGTAGTAGTAGTAGTAGTAGTAGTAGTAGTAGTAGTGCTAAGGGCGTAGCCGTACCAAACTAGAATCATCTCCTGTTTGAGCTTGCCGCTGCTGTCAAGCTTGGGGCATATTTCGTAGTAGAAGTAAAGAAGCTTCTTGAGAGGCTTATACTTTGAAGGCATGACGAAACGAATAATGTGCATTAGAAGACTGGGCATAGGATCGCCATTGAGCATGATGGTCAAGATGCGCTTCATAGTCTCGACCTTGGTCTCATCGGTACCCTTCTCGAGCTGCATGCGCAGATCGGAAACGGTGGGGACGTCGGCCGCATTGTCCTGGTGAACGAGACTGTACGCATTCTCAAGAAAGCCAGACATCTTGAAGAGTGTCGCCAGTTGCTGGCCGAGAAAGTTGGTGAGAGTGGTTGTTGTAGATGGGACGTGGCTCTTAGGGGGACGTTTGGAGGTGGATTAGAGGTAAGGTGGTATCGACTTCGGCGGTGGGGAGGCTCAGCTCAGGGGTTCAAGCTGCTTTAGAGCTTCAATTGTCAGGACGAGTAGCAGAATCCGCCTTGGCCATTCGCTGAATTGTATCTGGCGCGCAATCGCTAACAGCTTTTACCAGAATCCCCTGTGGTAATTTGGACCAGCTCTGGACGGCATCAACTTCAAGAAGATCTGTCCTGCCAGCGATGTCGAACAGGTGGCACTAAGCGACTTGATGTGAGGGACGCTGTCACGTGATATAACAAGGGGTGTTTGGTACTTTGAGGCTACCCATTCAATGTTGAGTTCTATATCCTTGACTGAACATTGAGGGCGGTAATCCTTAGAAAAGAAGCCTTCAGGTGTTTTTAAACGATGGTCCATGGCTCAGTCAACCATCAGAAGACACCTTTAGATCTGGTGTAGTTGTATTGCCTTGTTGAAAGCTACCTAAGCTTTGGGTTCCGTTGACAGCTGATGTACTTCCAGAGCCGCGTAGGTACCTTACCTTAGTTGGCTACCGACGGTGAAGGTCTTACACCTGAGGTGTCGCTGTCGTCAAGCTGTTCTGCCCCGCCGAATATGGTCCGTGCACCCGTCTTCCACCACCAGGCCAGGTCCCGCGATTCTTTCTCAGCCTTGCGATCTTGAGTGTGATAGTTGATAAATCTTGACTCGAGTAATACCACCAGCCAGTCTTGCCGCCTTCCCACAGCAGCAAAAATGACGTCCTCAAGCGAACCTTTCTACTTGCGATACTAGTAAGTCTATCATCACGGGTTCTTCTAGCTTCCCCGTCTAATTGATTGTCGCGAAACGATGCTAAAGACGTCCCTTCAAACAGCTCTGGCCATATGGGTCGTTTCGGTCACGAATTCCTTGGTACGAACAGTCGTGCGATGTCTATCTACCGTTCTAAAGTTATTCTAACGTGTTTCGCTCTTAGAATTCGATTTTCGAGTCGTCGGCGATGGTCGCAGCGCGGTCGCCCGATATGCTAACAACTCCAACTACCGAAACGATAGTTTGATCCGAAAAGAGAGTAAGGAATGCGACTAGCCCTGCGGAATCAGCATTTCTGATAAGTCATAGTGTGTGTCAGCTCAGTGGTTGTCGACGAAATTAAGCGCATCATCAAGACGAGCGAGATCACCAAGTACGGCGAATCGAATATCCAGTGGCCTTGCCTGAACATGGCTAACCCAATGTAGAGAAGATGATTCGAAATGGCCTCAGAAGAACAAAGACGGACGCCAGGAATTGGAGATTCGGATTGGTAACGATCATATCGCGTTCGAGGTCGGTCATTGAGGCACCATATTTCGGATCACGACTGACAGCATAGCAGACCGCCAAGATTGGATCCCTGGTGGATGTCACTGAGTCTGCTGACCCAGAAGGTCTACGAGTGTTCTACTACCTTGTTCAGGATCTCAAGGCTCTAGTTTTCAGCTTGATCGCTCTGCACTTCAAGATCAAGCCAATTTAAAGGACGGGCCCGACTAAAAAGAATGGGATACGGTGTTATGGGATCGAAAAGTCGAGGATCCAAATCTCGATGATAGAGGTGATGATTCGGCTGTAGCTAAGAACAATACCCGGGCTGTGAAAGAAAGGCGCGAACGATTACCAGAAACAAGCCATGTTTAAATATCACGAATGAAAGAACAATATCACCACAACAGCGACCCCATAGAAAAGTCTTTTGTGCACTATTGTCGGGTAGGTGGGATATCACTAGATACTCATCGAACTTCTTCGATCAGAGAGCAAGGGGAACATTTGGGAGTCACAGATGCGTGAAATCTTGGGATAATGATAATGCTCAGGGGGATGTGGTACGACAGGGAATGGAGTTATTTGCTAAATATCAATCGTACCTGATAACACGAGTCGGATCATGCCATAACTTATGCTCTATAGTTCAGCCTGCAATACATATGCAATCCTAATCAAGACCTGAGTAACACACGCTTGGACCAGATTCCCTGGGCAGGCTCACATGTGAGGTTGAGTAAGCGGTCTGGAAAAGCTCTCTGCACTTGCAAAGCAATCAATCAATAATGAGATGCCACTTCCAGGAGAAAAGGTAAACAGAAGTGACTTAGAAGTTAGAAGAGATGATGCGGATGCAGGTGGCGGAGGCTTCAATACTGCAAAGGCTAATGAATAGGCGACGGGTAGACCCGTGGAGGAAACGATGATGATGCGAGATTGGGGTGGAAATTGCCAACGTTGTATGATGATTTCAGATCATGCCAGCAAAGCAAAACAAAACGGTCTGTCTCGGAGTTGGCGTGTGCATCATGTCTCCTTAAGTTGAGTTAGAGGCCCTCGGGGGGCAAGAAAACTCCGGCCTGAATTTAGGGTATCAAAAATAAACTCAGCAAAGGATATCCTAAATCTAGCAAAGTTATCCTAAATTTACTTCAGTTACCCAAATCTTTTTGTCATTTAGGATCAAGGTCCTGAGTTTTCTTTCCTCCCCTAGGAGGCCCATCACCCCATACGAAATGCAAGCGGCAACGTGGTGGGGGGGGTTACTGGGGCTGCCCGATGGCGCCTGGGCGCTTCCATTCTGGGGGCACGGCACGGAAACAGCCCAATTCTTCTTGCCCATACCATTTGCATGAGGAAGCATCTGATTTTGAATATGAGAGACGGGAGGTGTCAACAATGCGAGTTCTGAGGGCGAATCCTCGTCGCCACTTCTAGGTAAAAACTCAATTGCGAGAATTCCCTTATAACAGTGGGAAAGGTCTTGTTAAGCTTCATAATGGCCCGCTAAGGCGGAACTGGGACTGGACCTAGAGACCAGATAGACCTAGACCTAGGGAGACCCAAGCAAGTAGACCCTGGTCAATAAGCCTCGCATCTCAGCCGAAGATGAAAAGGAATTAATCATACTTGGTGGAGAAGTCACCTCCATTTGCATCTTCTCAAGTTACATGTCACCCGGGGAAGTAGGCAAAGCTTCCCACAAAGACCTCGCAAAGTCGAGTGACAGACAATGGAAATACGGACAATTAATTTCCTCGATCTTCTTGGGCTTTTTTCGCCGTTAGCACGCTGCTTATTTTTCCTTCTGTACCTCTGTTTGGTACCTGAGTAAATCTTGTAGGTATAGGAGTCGGTAAGACTTGTTTGTCGGATCTTTCCATATAGATTCTTCTCTCCCATCATTACTCCGATTTAATGAGGCCATCATGTTGTTTAAGGAGTTGCATACCCCAAGTTACACGGCATCTACCCTCTACCTAAGGTAGGTACCCAAGACACTGTAAAAAATCATGAGCTAGGGAGACTTGGAAGACTCCCCGTCTTGCCGAGTGGAGTGGATGGCCCACCTACAAATCCGCTAGGTATAGAAACCCCGGATGGCAGCAAATCAAGCCCCTCGTCCGTCGATATGAAAATGGAAGACAACCCAGCAGCATCACCGACCGACTTTGACCCTTTTCTTGCCATCCATCAGTGATCATCGACCCATACCTACCTACCTATCCATCCATATGTGATCTGGCATCCATGCTTTAACCTGCTTCCTTCCACCTCTCCTGTATTATTACACCACTCTCTCCCCCCAACTTTTGTGATGGGCACGTTGTTTGCTTTCTAGAGGGCTTTCAGGCGCCCGGTTCAACTCTTAACAAAGTCGCTAGTCCCCGAGATCGCCACCCGTTTTGGTGATTAGCACTAACTTGCTTGTTCTCCCCTCTGGCCTCCAACAGCGCTCGACGTCAGTCATATCCTCGCAACATACATACATATATACATACATATGTGATCCACTGGTCGATTTGATACCCACGACCCTTCTGTGTCCTCTTTATGAACTTCTGTCTATTCGCGCGTCGACATTTTCGCTGTTTAATTGCATCATCTCCCATCACACGTCACAACAATGCCAACACCATCATCAAATCCGCCGGTCGAACCCGCTTCGCCTCGGTCTTACAGTTTCTCGACATGTCCTGACGATGTTCAACATCAGCCTCGTCCTAACTGGCAGTCACGCGACGATGATCAAGTCCACGATGCTGATCTACCCGACTCCAATCTTTCTGTTGATGTCGGCTCGCCCCTTGTCGTCGACGCGCCGGCTGCGCCCGAAGGCCCAAGCGACGATGCCATCATGTACAATGGGCGTCCATCTGATGAAACGTCCTCAAGGTCTTCCACCATGTCTCCTCGTCCTCAAACCGCTACTACGGCTGCCACGACTCCAATGCCTAGCGGCCCAGCGTCTGAAATAAAGGGAAGAGAGGCCGAGATCGGCAGTCAATTGAGTCGAGAGCCTTCAAATAGCACCCAGCGAGTATCTGAAACCGAATCAACGGCTCGAGAATCATCCAGGCGGAGAGGGTCGCCGAATGGAGATTCAGATTGGATTGATATCGATGCGCAAGAAGATGAGCTTTGGTCTCCGTCTATGGGTTCTGACTTTTCATGCATGAGGGTGAGTTAAAACGTCGATCGCACTGTATATGCAATGATCTGACTATCGAAAGACTATCCCATCGGCTCCTTCATCTTACCTACGTCCGGGCAGCAAATTTCATGGCACACAACAGTCAGAGAGGCAGGTCTACGATGTGCAAGTCGAAATAAAGCATGTTGACATGCGAGAGTCGTTTCTTTGTGGCTATCTGCGTATCCAAGGTTGGTGGCCAGAGTGCAATCAAGATCGACCGACAATAACACTGACTCTATTTTCAAGGTCTGACTGAGGACCATCCCACCCTCACGACATATTTCGAGGGCGAAATCATCGGTTCCAAGTACAGTTTCTACACACAACACGAGAACTGGGGCGCAAATAGCAAGGTCGACTTGAGTCATTGGGCCAAGTTCACAGCTTTCCGCCCTTTCCAAAAACAAGCTCGCAAGGGGCCTGTCACCATTCGAGATGCTGCCCAACGAGAAACCATCTTTATGCGCTGGAAAGAGCACTTCTTAGTTCCAGACCATCGAGTTCGCACGATAACAGGTGCCAGCTTCGAGGGATTCTACTACATTTGCTTTAACCAGGTCAAGGGTGAAGTAAGCGGTATTTACTTCCACTCTAAAAGCGAAAAGTTTGTTCCCCATACCAACATCAATCACGCATCAATTCCTGCATACTAATAAGTGACAGGTTCCAGCAGCTGGAGCTGAAGCATGTCCCCGACCGGGGATGCTTTGCCGCTACCGAATTTCGTTAAAGTCATGGCCACGCCAGTACAAAGCATACTGCAAGCTTGGAGCGCGGCGCCGCGACAAGCTCGTCGCCAGTCATCGCCTCGGTTTTGTTGCAGGACCGGTTTGAGATATCCAGCGCTGTTATAACAACATACATATAGATGAGAATACGGGAAGGTTCAGGGCCCGCCATCATGACATCTTGACGTGCCTACGTATGTTGCTTTTGTGGGTAATCAGGATTTGGGTTTTATGGGCAGTTTATCACACATGAATGCGGAGCATAGGAAGTCTCTGATGGGAGCACAGCGAAGTCTTTCCTGTAAGCGAGGTTTTATTCTTCGGCCTCGAACTTTTTGAAATATCCACGTCGAAACGGGTTGAGTTCGTCTGCCGATGTTCCGTTCAATGTGAGCTTCTGTCTATTCGTGTAAGCCTTGAGGGCTTCTTGCGAGACCTGTGAGTCGGGGAGCCGACGGTAGGTGATGAGTCTCCTTGACCCTGTGGAATGTTAGTAGGTGCAGGATAAGCAATACGGCTCCAGCGGCAACTCACACTTGTTGAACGGCTGGGTGCAGACAGACACAACTTCCATGTAAGGATGGCTGGGTACGGGAATCTCTTGGTCTTCGTCGTTAGCTGTTGGCATCCAGAATGACAATCGCCCTTCATCCACCAGAGTCTCGGCTGCAAAACTCAAGATATCATCGAGCATCACCAGAAAGCTATAAGGCTTCTTAGGTGGCACATAAGTTGGTTTCCTGTGGTAGTCAGCGAATGCGAAATCAAACGGCTAGGACATTACGTACATTCCATGTTGCTTCCCCTGCTCTATCAACCAGGGGGTCTTCTCAGGGTCACGGAGACCAAGAACTCTCAGCCCTTCTCTCACGCCATATGGAGGATCACAAACAATTCCATCCCATGTGCGAAGATGCCTCCTGATTGGCGTGTTGGTCAAGTCGGCCGAGAATACGTCTCCTAAACAAGGCCCAATGCCATACTGATCAAAATTGCCTTTCAGACTCTTGTTGCCACCCTCGCCGCGGATGCTTCGACCATCGATATCGCTTCCGAATGCAAGGGCACCAAAATGGGCACAGGCTATGGGGAAGGAACCAGTTCCAACGAATGGATCATAGTATAACTTGCCAGGGGCGGCGAGTGCAAGGTTGGCAGTGACCAGAGCGAGCTCAGAGTCCATGCTCGTCGTTGAGATATATCCTCTCTTCTTGAGGTCGAACTTGACCAAAATTTCTCGCGATGAGTTCCCTACATGCCGTGCGAGATACATCGTTGTGGGATCCGGAATATTCAAGGGTACGCTGTTGTAGGGCCACATCTCGAAGATGGTGAACAAGTTGTCAGGGTTGGTCATTTTCACCGGCCCAGTCCAGCCCAGGAATCGGAAAGAGTTGATAAGTTCGATCCTCTTTTTGGCTGAACGAGTTCCTTGGTATGGGTCAACATCGAACTTGAATGATTTTCCAAGATAACTATCCCAAACATGAGATGTGTTTGTCTTGACTGATTCATGAAGTTCATCCAATGTGCTTCCTCTGCCCCAAAGCTCATGGATAGATTGAATGAGAATGGATCTCCTGGCCAGACGCTTGGCCGAATCTACCGAATCCAGGTGCACGATACAGAATGGGGACTATTCAAAGTAAGTTTCTGGATGTAACCAATATTATACATGGGAGAACAGACGTCTTGGCTATAGTCGACTATTTTCATATCCAGGCCTTCAACCAAGGCCAAAGCCTCGATCTCGGGGACTCGAAACGTCTCATGCGCCTGAGCAAATTTGATGAGAAAATCCATCTCAATTTTCAGTTCCTGGTGAATCTTGTTGTGTAGTTCAGTTTACCCTAGGATTTGTGACTTGGGGCGGTGGGAAGTCACACCAAATGCCTGACTTTATTGATCAGGAAAATGCCTTACTCAAATATGAGCCTTAGTAGCGTTTAATGCTTCACAGGTATATAATATCTGGAAAATTCAGCAATTTGCAGAGTTGAGGATGCAGCTCGACCAAGAGATTCTGTTTACCTAAGGTAGGTTATGATATCGAGAGAAAACTTTGCCGAGAAAAACCCGGCTAACCAAAGCGTTCCATTTGTGTTACCCAGCACTTTGCATTTGCGACTTACACATGCGCAGAATCAACGATTGGCATCACATACGGTACAACATCATACTTTTCCCGACCTTTAACCATGTTTCCAGCTGCTGCGCCGTCGATTTATCAGTCGCCAAGATGTTTTGTTTCATACGGCACTATGGGTTACCTTGACATCAAGCAAGCTCCTCGCAAGGGCAAGCCTTGGACTGCAGTTATGTCGTTGGATTTCATCCATAAGGTTTGAACAAGCAGGGACGCTCAGATTGAATCAAATACTGAACTGAGGTTAGGTTGACCTAATTCTACCTTCAGAGGCCTACGATGCTGCATGTGAGCAGTTGAGCAACGCTCAAAATGCGCCTCGCTACTCCAAGGTAACAATGTCACTTGGAGATATTCTACAGGGCGACTTTTTTAATGAGTATATTAAAAAGGGCAAGCAATTCACCCTGTTCTTCAGCATTTCTGACGTTAACCATGTTTTCAGGTGATATCATGATGCTCTCGGAGGGACAGACAACGGCTGGCATGCTATTTACCTTGCGCGAAGGTATACGAATGGATCGAACCCTTGGAGATTATGTACTGACTCTTAGTAGGTGTATTGACCATGTTCGTGGATAAGGAGACATATGAACGTGCAGGACTTGTTGGTAAACCATATGGTGCAAAGGGTGGACGAGGGTCAAAACCACGTTGGGGTGAGTGGCCAGATAACAAGTGCCAGAAGCAACAGCTAACTCTCGTGCAGTGGTAACATACAACCTTAGAGATCCATCCATGCTTCGAGGACACAAGGGCTACGACAGACTGATCTACGCCTGTAAGACTGTCTTCGCTCAACCCGTGACATGGCTCTTCTGCAATAGCACAACCCAAAGCAAGCATAATCAAGCTCTTTAAACCCATATTTCGATCTCATACTAATGCTTTCCAAGTCCCGAGTCCTGATCCCCTACAAAAGTTCTCTCCTACAACCTGTACATCAACATCCAACATATCGCAGGATATCGCTGTTCTTCAACCAAGTCTCGATGTCGACCCAGAGATTCTCTCTGAAAATGATCGCGAGTCTCTGGAATATTTCGTCACAGAAGTTTACGAGTGGTTCTCACTCATTCGCCTTGGTAGCTCGCGTGTGGAGCCTCGTGACAGCATCGACCCCTATCTGTCGAGATATTCTGTGCCAGGCGACGATCCCGAGGAATCCAAGGTGTGCAAGTTGAGTTGGGAGGGCTTCATGTCAGCACAGTGGCTTCGTGGTTTGCTCATGGATGTGCTAGTTGCTTGCCCTTCGAGAACATGGTTTTCCCTCAGTGCTACAAGCTTTTCAAGAAGTGTATCTGGCAACAGTGATGACCTCACTATCCTAAGACCACCTAGCGCGGCCGGAAGGTATCTCATGTGGGAAACAAAGTCGTCGGATTGATCCCTTAATCTTGCTTTGATCGTACGTTTCGTTCATCCCCGACACCACCCTCACCCAGGACAGCATCCTCAACCAACTTCCGTAGCTCGGCTTGACCTTGAGGGGTGTTGAAATCGTCGCGTTGAGCCAGTTCCTCAATTCTTCTTCGGAATTCTGGGTCTATTTCCTCGGGAATGTCTGTGGTCTCGTCCATAGTGCCGACGGTAACCTTCATTCCCTCTGGAGGGGGAGGGATAACTTCAGGCATGACAGCCGCTGCAGTCGAGGCAGGGTCATCGGCCTTCTTGACTTGGATTATGGCTAGGTATTCTGCAACAGCAGGGAATTCAGCTTCAGCTTCAATCTTTTCTCTAGCTGTTAACCCTTCTGATCCCCGGTGGTTGATGTTTGCTCCGAGCTCTTCGACGAGGACCTGCGCAGCATCTTGGGTCTCGACAACAAACAAGGCAGTCTCGTTGTCCTCATCTTTCAGGTCGACGTCGACATCGAACTCGCGGACTAGCGCTCGTAGGAGGTCGAGATGATTGTAGCTGGCAGCGGCGTGGACGAGTGAGTAACCATGCTCATCCTGCGATGATGCGAGTGCTGGGTTCTCTCGGAGGAGGGGCAGCAACGCGGGGTTGTTATCGGCTGCAAGGAGGAATGGGTTTGGGGTAGACATGATTATAAATTTATGTTTGGTGCTGTTTTGCGACAAGGAACAAGGTCTGAAGAGGCAGTATATTTTTTGTATAAAGTTGAGATAGGTTTCTAGTTTGTCGTGTCGTCAGTGTCGAAACCATTGAAACTTTGTACGTAGAAGGAAGATTTTTGGCGGGGTAGCTTGCGTGTGGAACCGCCACAACCCATCACGACGACAAAAATATTAGTATTTACTCCGTTGGGTGCCTACCTATCCAAATCAACCTGTGGTTTTCTATTAGGCAGAATACAGGCTCTATCAACCAATCTAGCCCCTATATTTCACTTTTAATCCTTTATGAACCCCTGGCGTTCAATTGTTGCCGGCGTGACGCACCAGACACAGCAAGGCTATCATTCCAGGGTAAGACCCATCCAGAGTTAGTGCTTTTGCCCCTCCACATCCAAAGTGCCTGCCTGACCTGATGGTGAAAGGGTTCATGGGATGACTCAGTAAAAGGTCTACCACCTCAGTTTCCGAACTTGAACACAAGATTCTCGGACCTTGATTGAGCATTGATTTCTCTTTCGTGTAACCCTTGCTCCTCAGGGATAGCGGCCTGACTCACTAAGAGAGCCTAAGTTCGTTTCTTATTGAGGCGGTGCCGTAAGGCAGTTTTCGACTTATTCCTGGCCCGCATCGACCTTAGCACAACCACCACAACCTCATTTGAGCTGCGTCTACAGAAATACCGTCGCTAACCCGGTCTACATATAAAAGGCCTAGCTAGTGCCAATATCTGCAGCTGGCTTCAGTTGATACATATTTACAGTTACCCCTTGTGTACAATAATACGCTCACTGTTGTTGTCCAGCTCGTTTCACTTGACAGGGCACTGTAAGCAACTTGCAGCCTCATCACGCACGTCACTCTTTTCTTGACTTGAATTTTCAAAAAGTGAGTTCCTCCAGATCTCAGATGCTAAAGGTTATGGAAAACAAGCCTTGGGGTTTCCTGGAACAAGTTGGCTCAGATCACTCGACAGAAGATTGCCTGCCCCTCAAGTGAGGAAAGCGTATCATCTTGCCCAAGAACCATCAACATCAACCTCATGCTTGTTTACCGTCGTCCTCTGCGTTCTCTTCTCACATCCCTCAGTAGAGCCACCACGAATTACCAGAATCTTCGAGCCTCTTCAACGGCTCTCGACAGAATGTCTGCCCCTTATACTCCTCAGGACGTTCAGGCCGTAGCGAACGTGGTGCGTGCTTTAGATAGTGCCCGGAAGGACAAGAAACGCGGCGGCTTCGCAATCAAAAAGACAACGTTCGATGTTAAAGGATCAGCGGATGGTATCCAAGTCGACTCCTGGCGCTTGCAGGACTGGGATTACAAGCGACGTGATTTGCCCACATATGCGCGCGGCCTCTTCACTACCAAGACACGAAGAAACGAGCCAGAAATCGCCGTGAGAGGCTACGACAAGTTCTTCAATGTTAACGAGGTTCATGAGACCAAGTGGGAGAACATCTTCACCCGTACTCAAGGCCCCTACGAGCTGACACTCAAGGAGAACGGCTGCATTATTTTCATTGCCGGATTGGAAGACGACACACTGATTGTGTGCAGCAAGCACTCAACTGGCGACCGAGATGACATCCAAGTCAGCCATGCTAGCGCCGGAGAGAAGCGCCTAGAACAACAACTGGCTGCCGTTGGCAAGACAAAAGCAGACCTTGCACGAGAGCTCCGCAAGAGGAACGTGACTGCCGTCGCGGAGCTTTGTGATGACCAATTCGAGGAGCACATCTTAGCATATGGTCCAGATAAAGCTGGGCTATATCTCCATGGCGTAAACCTCAACCTACCCGAGTTCGCTACCTACCCCAGTCGTTTCGTTCAAGAATTTGCCGATGAGTGGGCGTTTCGTAAAACGGGCCTTATCACGATGGACGACATTCACCAAGTCAAGGCTTTCCTCGAAGAAGTAGCTGAAACTGGAGCACACGATGGTCGCGATGTCGAGGGTTTTGTTATACGTTGCAAGATGTCCCACGACCCTTCTACACATCCATATCGCGACTGGTTTTTCAAGTACAAGTTTGAGGAGCCATACCTGATGTACCGCCAGTGGAGAGAATGTACCAAGGCCTTGATTGCTGGAAAACAGCCAAAGTTCAAGAAGCACGCCAAAATCACAGAGGAGTATCTGCTTTACGCCCGACGACGACTTGCCGCAGACCCGAAGCTGGGAAAGGAGTACAACAACAACCATGGGATCATCGCTCTGCGGGATGACTTCTTGAAATTCAAGAACATCAACGGTGCAGATGCAGCTAATATGGGAGAGCTGGATCCTGTTGTAATGACAGAGGTCACTCGTGACGTTATTCTGTGTCCTATTGCCACCATTGGCTGTGGTAAGACAACCCTTGCTATGGGGCTCTCGCACCTTTTCGGTTGGGGTCATGTCCAAAACGACAATATCTCTGGTAAAGGCCGGCCTCCGCGCTTCACAAAGATGGTGTTGGACGAACTTAAAGACCACCCTGCCGTGATTGCAGACCGAAACAATGCACAGAGACACGAACGGAAGCAGATCATCACCGACGTGAAGCTCCAGCATTCTTCTGCCAAGCTTGTTTGCATGAACTTCAAGCATGATGAAGACTCAATCGATGAGATCCGGCGAATTACCCAGGAAAGAATTATTGCCCGGGGTGATAACCACCAGACTATCCATGCAGCAAGCGACAAGGAGAAGTTCATTGGTGTAATGGAGGGCTTTATCAACCGATATGAAGCCTGCAACCCGCACTCTCGACCTGACGATGGCTTCGATGCTGTGATAGACCTTGATCCTACAGCCAGCAGCCGACAGAATCTCGAAACTCTCGTCACACAACTCCACAAGTTGTTTCCAAATCTTGTCAAGGAGATTCCCTCTGCTGCAGCATTTGACGCTGCCATGGATTACGCCCTCGGCTACAAACCAGATTTCAAACACGATATACCTGACAGGGGCAAGAAAAGTTACCCGCAGCAAAAACCTAAAGTTCAGAAGCCAAGAAAGATGGAATACATGTCTGTGGGTATTTCGACCCAGGAGGTCAACAATGCTCTTGAGCAAGCCTTCAAAGCCACCCCACGTGCAATTTCGCGGCTTTATACACAACTCAAACAAACACGACGCATACAGGCGAAATTTCATGTGACTTTGCTGCACAAGGCTGGCAGTAAGGAGCACCCTGAGCTCTGGCAGAGATACGATGCGCTGCAGAAAGAAGCAGAGGCTGCTGGCGACCCTGAAGGGAAAATTGGTGAATGCGATGTCATGCTCGAACGAGTAAGTTGGGCCAAAACTCATGAGCTCTACAACAACTGACCGTAAATAGGCTGTGTTTGATGACAGGATCATGGCTATCGTGGTTCGCCTAGCAGACCAAAATGACCAATGGAAGTGTGTAAACCGCGTTGCTCACATAACTGTCGGAACTCGAGACAATTCTGTAAAGCCCAAAGAAAGCAACGACCTCCTGGCAAGATGGCTGGACGTGGGTAGTTCCCCGGAAACCAAGATTGGAGAGGTTGTGTTCGAGGAGAGGCCTACACTCAAGGGCACGGTAGCACCTGTGCTTAGCAAGTTTTAGTGGAGTGATAGATTTTCACGGAGTACTAGCATGATTTGAGAATAAAGGCTCTGCGGAGTCCATCCTCACGGGTTCAAGATAGATTTTGCGAGACCTAAATAAGATACCTCATTCTTGTCTCCCCATGACTGAAAGTAAACTCAAATACGTTCAGCCACTTGGAAATGTTGGCAAGATGGCCTTCAACAAGTGGATGTATCAGCTGAATCTCAACACGGAAGAACCAAGTCTGAAGACACTTGGTTTTCCAGGAAAAATCTAAGTGTGCTAGAAAGGGCGTGAGTATATCTATCAATTTGATAAAACAGAGGGTTGGCTTCTAACATGAGGAAATTCGATCGCCAGTTCTGAACTGGGAAGGGGTATTGTGAATTCGACTAAATGGACGAAACTAAAAATAAAAAAAGGACAGTACAATACAAGCAGCGCGTGCAACTTGATTATATGTTACTCATCATCAAGGAATCGGCTAGCTAGGGCACCGAAGAATGGCACCTCGAATCTAAGAAGTCTATTAATAACGAGATCTGGATGGACTGGGGGATTCCACGTACCTGTCGAGAATCTCTGCATCTTTGTAAGCTCGTAAAGTGAGAGTAGCGATCAAGGCAATATCGCAAAGGAAAAACAGCCAGCTCAGAAACGTTGACCATGAAAACATAAGATGGAAGACCATAATGGCTGTGAATAGCAATGCAGATTGCCAAGCATGAAACCTAATACGAGTGTCAGAAAACGAACATACATTGATGAAAGTTTCGAGCATGGCCCTGCAGATGCAATCGTACCTCACATAGTCACTATTCCGTTCCAAGATCAGCAGTATAATCGCACCCAGTGGTGGAAATGCGACATATGCTAAACAGGCTTCGTAATCCAGGCGCATTCCTAAGCTTGTGTCGAACTCGCTGACTTCGGCAGCAGGATAGGTCCCAGGCATTGTGCTTGATCCACCAAAAGCGCGGTTATCAGGACTAATGGCCGCCCAGCCAGCTGACTGGCCATCGAAACCGCTCCATCCTCTTTGTGGCTGTGGGTGCTGAAGCGGTGGAGGAGAAGCGACGGGTGAAAACGATCGTCTGGCATCGTATGATGGTCGGGGAGAGGCGTAGTCAGGAGAGGTAACACGTGAGTGCTCCGGAGGAGATGATTGATAAGGAGCGAAGTCCATAATGTGTGTGTTGAATTGTGTTGCTGATTCGATGTAGACGGTCCGGTAGGTGAATCGAATGACGATGGAACAGTGAATAGGTAGGCTGTAATCGAACTCCAGTGACTAACCGTCGCCTTGTTTTCCCTTTATTTAGCAGCTTTATGATACTTTCGAGGAAAGTGGTGATCTTGTCGTGTTGTTGTAAAGTGGTTTGCGACTATTGAGTTGATCGAGAGGCGGGGCGATGATTGTAGGTCAAGGTTGTTCTTGGTGAGGTAGGAGTTAGCTCTCGCATAGGTAAGGTACCTACCCAAGTATGTAGGTACCTGCATATAATAATAGTAGCTTTCAGCCACACCTTACGGAAACAGCCACACTTATTGCTACACAAGGCACAAAGTATCAGCTGGAACGATTCCGCCATTTCGCCAAAGCAACAGAGTATTTACAACCATCTACTTCTGTGGTCAATGGACAAGGTGCCATAGAATATGGCTTCCCTGGGAGAACTCTCGATCTAGCTAGCTTTAACGTTGCAGAGATCCAATCTGCTGTTCGTACATCTACACATACATGGCCTTTATCCTTTATAAGGCGTCTTATTTGTACATCGTATCTCAAAACCTCCCGAGCTCCAAGTTCATTCGCCATCCTTTTTGTCGCCCTTGATCTCGTCTTCTAGCTGGCCTTTTCTGCCCTCCAGAGCCAACCACAAGCTTCTGCTTCCGCCCTCCAGGGTACTGGTGATGCCCAATCCAACACCTTGGAGCATGGCCACCAATTGGCCCCTCAAGCCTTCCAGGCCGCCCTCAATACCGCCAACCCAGTTGATACCAGATTGGTCAAAGATCTTGCCTTCAACGCGGCCACCGACAAGTAGTAACTTAGCAAGACCACTTTGGCAGATGGGATCGTGAAAACCGGGGTTCTTCTTTCTTGAAGGAGCCGGGAATTTGCCCGGAACGGGTGCCAGAACACTCAATGCTGCCGCGAGGTGGGCCGGAGAGACGGCAGGGAGAACCAGTGCAGCCAAAGGGCCAACCATTACCGGCTCGATCTGAGCGTAGCTGGAGTCCTCGGGCACTTGGGCATTCTTAATGGTTTCATATGCAGCTTCGGAAAGATCATGCACAACAGGACCCCTCACCGTTCTTGTTGTCTTGTCCGACGCAGCAGCAGCTTCGGGGTCGTAGAACTCAACAAGCTTGAGCGCCACGCGCAGCATGTTGGTTCGCACGACCTGTAATTGGACTAATGGGGTGATATCGACGGGTTCAGCACCAGGAATCACATTGGGCTTGGGAACTGTGGAAAGAGCCTTCTTCAGCTCTCGCCGCACTGCAGCCCACTCTACGGCCGTCAAATTGCTATGTTGAAAGAATAAGATCAAGGGGGTCGTCCGGAGGAGTGATGTGTAGGTTCGGATCAACTGGCTTTTTCTCGTCTCAACAGGCCGGGCGCTGGGAGGCTTGGTGATGGGAGAGTAGTCGATTGGTTTTCGGACTTCGGTTACCGCTGCCGAATGGTTTGGTGACGTCGAAATACTGCGAAGAGTCGTTGTCCATGGCCTGTGAGAGAGGTGTGATTCTCTGCGCAATTGACGCACACAGGGCGACGCAGCTCGTGATATTCGTGAAGTCATATTTTCTAACTATGGGGCATGTCAGAACAGAGATTCAAAGATCCGAGAGTTGATGCTGTACATACATGAAACTGTCTTCCTGGCTTCCGCAGCCAGATCAAAAATTCCACAAGCACTCACAGTCGCTATATGCCAATTGCGAGAGAGGTTTCGATTGGTCTTTGGCCCGTGCACCGGATCAACCCACCGCCGATCCCCGGCACTGCAAGGTCACTGGAGCCAATGCCGTGCTGCTGCTGCTGGCAGGCCAGGCTGATTACGCGCGACCTGACTGCCTACCTGACAGCTTGATCTTTGGTGTCTGTCGTTAGAGTATCCATAGCATTTGGCTTTTGCATTCATTTCCCAGCCGCGCATCAACCACAACGACTTTGCGTTCATTTTCATCAACCCTAATACGAGCTTGTAGCTTCACCAACCCATTCAAGTCAGATTTAATCCACATCATTTCCCACCATGTCGACTCTCGAGGAGCTCGATGATCTCGACCGCCGAGACAAGGAAGAGAAGAAGAGAGATGGCGACGACAAGAAAGAGAAGAAGTCCACTGATGGCGACGCCGACATGCAAGATGCAGAGGAGGAGGAGGACGATATCCTTGACGATGAGATCCTGGGGCTGAGCACACAAGACATTCAAACCCGCAAACGCTTGCTAGAGAACGATTCTCGCATCATGAAGAGCGAGTTCTCGCGGTTATCACACGAGAAGGCCGCCATGGGCGAGAAGATCAAAGAGAACCAGGACAAGATTGCCAACAACAGGTTTGTTTCTGGTGAGACATGGAAATGTGAATGTCATCGCTGACCCGATTTATAGACAACTCCCGTACCTCGTCGGCAACGTTGTTGAGCTGCTTGACCTGGACCCTACGGCCGAATCACTAGAAGAGGGTGCCAACATTGACCTGGATGCCACCCGAGTTGGAAAATCAGCCGTGATCAAGACCTCCACACGACAAACAATCTTTCTCCCTTTGATTGGCCTGGTCGATGCCGATAACTTGAAGCCTGGCGACCTTATTGGTGTCAACAAGGATTCGTACCTTATTCTCGATACGCTCCCGGCCGAGTACGACAGCCGCGTCAAGGCTATGGAGGTGGATGAGAAGCCCACAGAACAGTACACTGATGTTGGTGGACTGGATAAGCAGATTGAAGAGTTGGTAGAAGCAATCGTATGGCCCATGAAGGAGGCTGAGCGTTTCAAGAAGATTGGCATCAAGGCCCCAAAAGGTAAACTTGGACGAGAAGTCGTGAAAGCCTAACGTATGTACTAACTCTGCTTAGGTGCACTGATGTATGGCCCCCCAGGTACAGGCAAGACTTTACTAGCACGAGCCTGTGCAGCACAGACGGACGCTACGTTCTTGAAGCTGGCAGGTCCTCAACTGGTCCAGATGTTCATTGGTGATGGCGCCAAGCTCGTACGGGACTGCTTTGCGCTGGCTAAAGAAAAGGCTCCAGCGATTATTTTCATTGACGAGTTGGATGCGGTTGGTACCAAACGCTTCGACAGCGAGAAGAGCGGCGACCGTGAAGTACAGCGAACCATGTTGGAGTTGCTGAACCAGCTCGACGGTTTCGCCTCTGACGACCGAATCAAGGTGTTGGCTGCAACAAACCGAGTCGATGTTCTTGATCCTGCACTTCTTCGATCTGGCCGACTCGATCGCAAGATCGAATTCCCCCTGCCAAACGAGGAGGCCCGCGCTCAGATCTTGAAGATCCATTCCCGCAAGATGAAGGTTGACCCCGGTGTCAATTGGGGTGAGTTGGCCCGAAGCACGGATGAGTTTGGAGGTGCTATGTTGAAGGCTGTTTGTGTGGAGGCTGGTATGATTGCTTTACGATCAGGCAAGAACAAGATTGGCCACGAGCATTATGTTGATGCCATTGCTGAGGTGCAGGCCAAGAAGAAGGATGTAAGTGACGAAAACTTGGAGTCGCGTCATGGGATTTGCTTGCTAACAATGTTGAACAGACCGTCAACTTCTACGCTTAATTGTGACGATGTTAGATATTGCGGACTGGGTTACAGGTCAAACGAGCCGGGGCATTGGGGATTAGACGCGGCAAAGGCGAACATAGATCAGTGTAACACTATCTCGACATATCACCGTGTCTCCTGGGTCTTGATTTTTGAATGGTGAATCGACACGACTCGGGAGTCTAAAAGCCGACATTGACGCTTTGTAATCGTACATGTCAATGTCTTCATTATATACCTAGAATTTTGACTTATGATCAATAGGAGGGACAAATTTCAACAAGCCATACCCATTTATACAACGAAACCAAGGTAAGGTAGTCATGTCTATAATATACAGTCAAGCGATAGTCTCAGGCAAAGATGATCATGCCAGCAGCAATTTGAGAATTACCTAAAGACCTACTGGTGCAAAGATGGAAATAAATATGCCCTTGTCAGGCATTCATTCATTGATCTGTGTGTCCTACCATACGGTAGCAGTATTTGGTACGAATGGATGTGGCTAGAAGGTAACCCCACCGGAGCATTTGTTCCATTCGAGAATCGAGATCGACGTCTTGGAGTGCGGTTCGATTAAACATGGACGAGGAGAAACAAGCATGTGCTTCACGGAAAGGACATTTTTCAGCCCAGCTAGGGCAGTTTCTGGCAGCGGAATGTACCGATATGCACTGGCTGGGCTTAGTCATCTGACGTTTTACCTGTTCGAGCCTGGAGCTTGTGCGGGGCGGGTCATGCAAAGTACGTCATGGTGGCGCCTGGGGAGGGCACTCATCCAAGGCTTGTTTGTGCAAAATCACATCGCGATGATGAACGATACTAGGCAATGATGATGCTGATGGTGACGCTGCTGCCCCTTTGTTGGCGAGTGATGTAGTATTATGATACAGGCTCTTGTGGAACTGTTTTGGTGCATCTGCCTCTCACAATCCAGGCTTTGCATAGCTGATGCGCAAGTATCCTGTACCTCTCTGTTACTCAGTGTAAACTGCCAAATTCCAGCCACCCATGACAACGGCACAGTGACGTGATAGATTTCCCCTTCCCGTGGCTTGCTTTGCTCTCCCAAGCATCGTCTTTTCTTTTCTTTTCCCACCCTTATCTCGCTTCAGTTGCGTAACTCTTCCCTTTCTCATCATTCCTCTTCCAATTCTCTACTCTCTAATACTCCCGAGGTGATTCCTATTATCACACTCTTCTGCGACCTAGCTAGTTCCTGTCATTTCTTCGCGACTTGGCATTTTCTACACAAGGAACTAGATTTGCACCAGGAAACATTTCCATCTCTCTGAAGCAGAAGAAGCAACAGCAGCCAGGATGAGATTTTTGAATGCCGTATTGGCCGCCGTGGCCATCAACGGTGTCACCGCCAGCACATGGTTCCCTGGCTCGAAGCCTGGTAAGCTTGCTACCGCCCTTTCTCCTGGTCTGCCGTATAGTCTAACAAACCCCAGTTTACAACAAGTGGCACGAGACTGAGCTGGAGCGCTGGCTCTCAGACCACGATGTCCCCTACCCGACACCTGCCGACCGCAAGGATCTCGAATCCTTGATTGAGAAGAACTGGGAGAATTACGTTGTTACTCCTTACAACAGCTGGGACACTAACCAACTCAGCTCCTACTTGCAATCAAAGGGCAAGGAGGCCAAGAACGAGGCCGCTGCCTCAAAGGATAGCCTCTTGTCCCAGGTAAAGGCCAACTGGTATGAGACTGAGGGCAACGCTCAATCTGCCTGGCTCAACGTCAAGGATTGGATCCTCGACACTTGGACTGAGAGCCAGTTGAAGGCATTTGCCGACAAACATGGAATTCCCGGTAAGTTCACTCAGTGTTCTGGCCGTCATCGGGTTGATTTGTCAGAGAACTAATCACTCATCACAGTCCCCCAACCCCGCCATCGTGACACACTTCTCCAGAAGGCTCGTTCTAGCTACGAGACCGTTGCCAAGAAAGCCAACCAGGCCTCTGCGTATCCTGGTAACTGGCTCTACGAAACATGGTCCGAGTCTGATCTCAAGGAGTGGCTTGACACCCATGGATTCCCCGCCCCTCAGCCCATGACACGAGATAAACTCATTGCTTCCGTTCGACGCAACTCTCGTCTTGCCTACCTCAAGGCTCAGGACCAGGCTGCTAGTGCCACCGCTAGCGCTCAGGGCGCGTATGCCACTCTCACTAACATGATCATTGATGCCTGGAGTGAGTCCCAGCTCAAAGAGTTTTGCGACAAGAATGGTATTGCTGTTCCCCAGGGCACTAAGGCCAATGAACTCCGCGCTCTCGTCCGCAAGCATCGAGCCGATATCCTCGGTGATAACCTTTCTGCCGGCGCCGCATCCGCCTACGGTGCTGCTACCTCCAACGCCCAGAACCAGTATGCCAAAGCCACGGACAGCGCTTCTTTGGCTGCTCAGGACGCTTTCAACCAGGCTGTTGGAACTTGGTCCGATAGCCGTCTCAAGTCTTACCTCGACGCCCGTGGTGTCCCTGTTCCCCAGGGCTCCAAGAAGAATGAGCTCGAGGCCCTTGTCCGTAAGAACGCTCATGTCGCCTACCATGGCGGAAACGCCTGGACTTTTGATGATTTCAGCTACGACAACTTGAAGAAGTACCTTCAACGCAACGGAGATGCTGCTGCCAAGCAGGTGGCTGAGAAGAAGGATGCCACTCGCGATGAGCTCTACGATGCTGCACAGTCCGCCTACTCTTCCGCCTCTTCGGCCGGTGGATCTACCTGGGCCTCAGCCACTAGCTACCTCACTTCTGCCACAAACTCTGCCAAGCAGTTTGCTTTTGACGAGTGGACCGAGACTGACCTCAAGGCCTACCTCGATAGTTATGGTGTGCCTGTACCACAAGGATCCAAGCTTGAGGATCTGAAGGCTGAAGCACGAAAGCAATCCACCTACTTTAAGTACGGCACCAGCTCACCGACTGGAACTTTCTTCGCTAAGCTCGGGGAAACCGCCCGCGATACCTACAACTGGGTTGCCAACCAGCTTCAGCTTGGTGGACAGGCTGCGAAGCAGAAGGCTGCGGAGGCTGAGGCTGATGCCAAGGCAAAGTTCCGTGAGGAGCTGTAATGCGTGGAGGACACTTGAAACATTTGACGGCGGTGCTCAGATGGCTGAAAAATCCTTGTGGTCTTGGAACATGTGATATCAGTGTGGAGGGTGCCATTGGTGAAAAGGCGAGAAGTTCAACGCTGGCTATAGTTCAGCCGTAACGACGAGGCAGACTATGGTACTTTAAACTCGTTTGCTTTAGCAGCTAGTTATGTTTTACGAATCCTATTTTGTTAATCACACAAGAAGATCGTCCATTAATGTCAATGTCAATAATTGAATATTGTTTGTAGCGCGTCTAGTAAGATATATGATGTTTTCTAAAGGTTGCATCGATATTGCATGGAAATCTGTCGCTGACGCTCTGCTCCCATTCATTAATTACCTTGTCAACAATACACACCAGATATACAGTATGATGTAAATTGGAGGCATTTTTGATACTCGACGGAATATTTAGAAACAGGATCCTACAGCAAAACATGCGAATGCAAAAGTATGAATGAAAACATGATGTGATTCTGTTTTATGTTTCCTAACGCCATCGCTGGAAGAAATCCACGGCGACCAAAATTAAGTTCTCTTCCCCTCTCACGGTGTGGGTAGAACCATTCACCAAAGCGAAATCATGCCCAGAGCCTGCAGGTTCCGTCTGCACCAGCACTGAGACACCAGGGGTGCTTAGGGTGCCAGTCCACGTCGAGGACGCCCAGCTTATTGATTACTTTGTGGCCCTTGAGCATCTTGACTGGGACAATAGTCGCGTTCTCCATAAGATCGCTCACAACTTTGCCGTGGAAGATCTGCAATGTTCCGTCATCACTGGCATCAGCGAAGAGAGGCAGGCTGCGGTGGAACTTGACAGCGCGGATTGCTTCAGGGTGGAATCGCATCGTCTTGTAAGGGCGAGATGACAGATCAAGATCATGCCACAGCAGTCTTCGATCGTATGAGCCAACAATGAGATTATCTCCACCAGAGTGAATATCAAATGAGGAGATCCATCGGGCACCAGGCTGAACAACCTTGACAAGTTCCTGGCGCTGGAGATCGTAGCACCTGATCATTCGCTGAGTAGCAACAAAGAACAGTGGCCTTGAAGGATGGAACTGAGCCGTCTGGGCAAGACCGGGCAGCTTTCGGAAAGGAATTTGACTGAGATGCTTGGAGAGTGTGTGGATGGCAACCGAGCTCCGTTGTCCGGTTGGTGAGACAGTGGAGATGAACTCACCTCGCCTATGCCAGCTGATGACCTTGATTGTTGACCTAACAGTAGCCATGAGGAGCACACCGGCAGCTTCCAGCTTGGCACCAGGTCGTGACCACTTGGCAGGAGGTTCTTTCTTCACACCATTGAGTGTACTGGGCTGTGCACCATTAGTAGCGTAGCCGAAGCCAGCGTCGAGAACATCGCGACTGGCCTTCTCAACAGCGTCACTAGCTACCGAGGGGATCATGAAAAAGAGATCCTCTCCAGCTGCAGCTGCCAGAATAAAGGTCTCCCTATTGGGCCGCCACCGCACAATATTGACTGGCTCCTCGCTGCTAAGCTTTGCCATCCATTCTTGGTGGCCGTTGAGAGCCCAGACACGGACTGTGCCATCATCACCCCCTGAAGCCACGAACTCGCCATCTGGGCTGAATGATACCGAGCGGACTCGACCATCGTGGCCACGGAAGATAGTCTGGTTGAGGGTGGGGAACGGCTTGAGGTCTTCTGGTCGGGGAAGCTTAGGCAGAAGAGAGTTGGGGTCGATATTGAGCCTGTTTTTCCTGATTCGTGGGGCGAGGTAAAGATCCAGACAGCGATCGAACCGTTCCTTGACGAACTCGCCATAACCAGGAACCTTGCGCAGCGAGTCAAATTTGGCAGGCAAGTACTCCTTTCCTCTCTCCTCGGGATCTTGGCTCTTCCAGGCTTCCTTTTCCTCCTCGGTCGGCAAGTACTCGGGTGGTGGGTTGTAGCTAAGGTCGTATCCAGGAGGAGCAAGCTTGGGAGCTGGGATGTTCATTACATGAGGGTCTTGAGGCTCCTCGTTTGCCCATACATCGTAGTAAGACTCTTCCTTCTCCTCTTCTTCTCGTTGTCGCTCCTCGGGAGGTTTGTAGGGTAGGATACGTCCCTCTTTGATGGCTCGGACAAGCTTGGCAATACGCTTGGCTTCATGCTTGGAGGGAACAAATCGCCGCTTCGGTTCTGGAGCAGCGCTCAGAGGCATCTTCTCCTCAATACTGGTGAAGTATGGCACCATATCCTGCGAAAGTTAGCGGTGTCGAGGAGGGGAACAGAAGTGGAGGACATACGGGATAAGGATCGTAGTCCTCGTTGGGAACCTCGTTCATTTGCAGTCGCTTAAGAAGTTCAAGCTGGTCCTGGGTCAAGTCCAAAGGTTTTCCAGTTTCAGGATCTGTCAAGCCAGTCCAGCCCTTGGGGATCTCAATACTGTCGAGGAGAGCATCTAGAGCCTCCCCAGTGGCTGGGCGCATAATCTTCTTGCCATTGATGTCGTATCCGATGTGCGGATAGGAGTCGTAGAAGGAGAGGGGAATGTTGCCAATTGTATTGGTTGGGCCTTGGGCATCTGAATCGTCGCTGTCATAGACAGGATCAACCTCAGCGTACTCGTAGCGCTCCCCGCCGTTGGCATCCTTGACAACGCGATAGTTTGGTTCCGAATTATCAGTGTCGAGTGGTGGAGGGGCCGCGAAGCTGTCGTCTACGTCGGAGGAGGCGTCTTCGCTGTACGCATCATCGTCCTCGTCCTCATCCTCGTCATCATCGTCGTCGTCGTGCTCATTCGTGTCTTGGCCGTCCAATCCATCCTCAAGATCGCTTTCCTCAAAGTCAGATCCATCTTCGCTCTGTGACAAAACGCCGTCCAATTCCAAGCCGGCGAGCTCGTCGTCAACGGGAGCAGGTTCTGCGAGGACCTTTCGCTTGCGTGATGCCAATGCTGGTGCCATTGGATCTATACCGTTGATCAAAAGGAATTTTGCAGAAGATTAGCGGGTTGAATGGCAGGGAAGCCAAAGCGATTATTTTTTTTTGCGACAGATAAGATAAGACTAGAAGGAGTCCAAACATTTGGAGCTAAGCTAGCTGGGGAAAGGTGGAGCCAGCGACAGAAGAGTGGGGATCATTAGGGTAGGTATGGATGTTCACTCTATCTGTACTTTGGGACTTCATGTTAGTGATAAGGGTAATCATCCTGATCTTTTTAGCCTTGGCCTGTATATACTGATATATCAGGCGTCATAAATAAGATATATATGCAATTGACGAATTACTGTTCAATACTCTCAAGTTGTTTTTGACACTGGAGACCACTAGCGATTCCTCTGTCGAAGCTAGCCCTCTTGTGAAATACGAAGACTTTGGGCTTCTGCACAGAAAAGTGCGTTAATGAAATGCAATAATTTGAGTGTCACCACTCAAGTTCAGAGAAGCTCATTCTCAGCGGCCTCATTCTCGTGCCGCTATGCTCAGTTGTAGTCTATGGAAGCTCATGACTATTTGAAATTGGCTGACTACAACAATTGGGACACAGATAGGAGACCGATCAAATCTTCGCCTCCTAGAACTCAAAGGCCGAGTGAGAAAATAGATCAGTACTCTTGTTGATTGCAGAAAGGGCGAGACCTGCCATCTCGAGGAAACGAACATAGTATCAGAGCTCGGCGTCTTGATCCAGGTCAGCTGCCAGGAACAGCTTGTCTGACGCCACAGTTGACTCGATTCAGACCCTTGGCTTTGCTTTGCTCGTTGGAGTTGAAAGGAAAAAGGCTTCGGGCATTCCGAACCACGCGACTAACGGGTGTATGATCAGCCACGGTTGTAAATTTCTTTCATGGTCCGCTCTCTATACAAACAGTGGAGGCTAGACTCTTCCGAAAACCATTCTACAAGCCCTTCTTTCCTATACTGTCTATCTATCTGTTTGTTGGTGGCTGAATCTATTAGCCAAGTTGGGAATAATATGAACTCAGACCGAGTTTTGGTAAAACCAACAACGGGAACAACGAGACACTAACCTAGCACGGAACAATGAGTTTCGGAGGCTCTCGATTATTCAACAATGCTCTCCAAATGTTCATAGGTGGTCTCAAGGCCGTATCTAGAGAACCGGGTTGAAAATCAAAGATCATAAGGACTTGCTCTTCACTGTTAATGGTCATGCCACTAACTCTAGCACTTAGACAATTTCAAGTTCGACATGCCCTAATATCTGAAATTGGTCACATATCAATAATCTTAGCTTCTGGGATCTTTCCAACCAAAAGGAATCAATTTATGAATTTCACCTTGTGACTTACAAGAGCTAGCTGAGCTTTTCTACGCTTATTCCAAATACGGACCCGGAGCGTTTTCTCCATATTGAACAATGTATGGCCAAGGCTTGGACCCTGATCTAGAAGCATACGAAGATGGCTTAGTTTCTGTATTGACACTTCACAATAGAAACCGTTAACTATAGACCACACTCGTGGCTGTTGGCCCATCACCTATCAACTGCCAGACCAGCCTGGTCATGGGTCTCACATCTGCCCATACCAAGAAATACCTACGACGTGGTTCAGGCCTGTATCGATGATGTACAAGAGGCTCGCCCTCATAACATGGTTATAACCACCAACTGGCCAGTTGGTGGTTCAGTGAACCAACAGCACGTTCCGACTCTTGGCAATGGTTCTGGACCCTCCCCAACAAGACTGACAGCTTGACCAGTATCCGAAATCCAAGAGAAAAGTGCAACATGTTGGCCTATAAATGAAATGCCCCGGGCCTGGCAATGCCGATCCTTATACTGCCAGTAGTGAGACATACCTTGTCCAATATGCGCCTTCGTCCTACTTGTGTGCCATTGATGGCAATGGTGCTGTTCTTTACTCTTGCCAGTGCCGTGGCCTCCGTCGTCGATGTATCATACAGTAAATACAGGGGAAAAGACCTTGGAAACGGCGTCACTCACTGGCTCGGAATGCGTTACGCTGCACCTCCTCTGGGTGATCTCAGATTCATGCCTCCCCAAGACCCAGTCAGGAGTCGTCAGACAAAGAACGCAAACAAGGTGAGTAATTCCATTACACTGAGATTTGAACCTACTAGACACTAAAGCAAGCTCAGTTTAGGCTCAAATGCGTTTCCCAGAGCGCAAAAGCTCGATTCATTGGAAAGTCACAGTCTGAAGATTGCTTGTTCCTCAACGTGTTTGCGCCGTCAAACGCTTCCAGGCACGCCAAGCTCCCTGTCTTCGTCTACATTCAAGGCGGAGGCTTTAACGATAACTCTAGACCCAAGATAAACGGAGCAGATCTGATCAGGGCCTCGGATATGAAAATGATCGTCGTGACTCTGAACTATCGTGTATCAGTTCTAGGCTTTTTGTCATATGGTGATAAGGTGCAACCAAACAATGGCCTCCTCGACCAAAGAAAGGCCCTTGAGTGGGTGCAGAAGTATATCTCAAGATTTGGAGGCAACCCACGACACGTTGTTCTTGGGGGTAGTTCCTCTGGGGGAGCGATCGTGGCCTTTCATCTCGCAGCATACGGAGGCAGAGATGACAAGTTGTTCCACGCTTCTGCAGCCGAGTCAATATCTGCTTCACCTATCAAAACAGTGGAACAAGCGTCGTATCAAGCCGAAAGCTTTATCGAGAAGGTCGGTTGTTCCTCCCAAGATGCCATTGCCTGCATGCGAGCCAAGACTATCGCCGAAATCACAGCCGCCAATATCAAGGTCCCATACCCTGGAGGCACGCGGCTACCAATCGGCATGTGGGGTCCTGTTATCGACGGAGATTTCGTACGAGATGCTCTCTGGAACTCGTTCGACCAAGGGAAGTTCATCAAGGTCCCTTCTATCATCGGTGCCACAACCAACGAGGGTCGAGCATTTGCACCAGCTGCCTCCTCGAAAACAGAAGTCGAGGATTTTTTCAAGGCCGAGTTCCCGCTTCTTGAGTCAGCTCATGTTACTCAGATTACGGCATTGTACCCTGGCTTGATAGATACATGCTCGAAAGCTGGCTGTCTTAAACGACCCCTCAGCGATGCGTATGGCGATATGAGATTCCAATGCTCAGGCATCTCGTTGTCAGAATCAATCTCCCGCTGGATGCCAAAGAAAACCTGGAACTACTGGTATAACGTCGAGGATCCAGGTTTTATCGCTCAGGGGAGAGGGGTACCTCATTGTGACGAGGCTCATGCAATATGGGGGCCTGGCAATGGAGGCTCCGGGGCACCCCGAAGCTACTTCCCTGGTGGGATCAATGCTAATGCAGTAAACGTCGTTCAAGGGTATTGGATAAGCTTCATTCGATCTTATAATCCGAACAAATACAGGCTTGTCGATACAGCGATGTGGGGAGTCTATTCAAAGGCCTTAAGGCGCAGACTGGTGTTTAATACAGGGGGCAGGACTAGGTTAGAGAGCATGAGTCTGGATTTACAGGATAAGTGCGCTTACTTTAGCTTAATTGCAGCAACAGTACAGCAATAATTATAAGACCCTAATGCTAACAACCTGCTGTTATTCTAGGCAAGGTAAAATACATTTACTTAGCTTAACCTAAAGGTCTTTATACTATACCTTTTAAAGCTATTTTAGTATTAAAAGTATTTTTTTTATTTTAATTTTTATAAAATAATTTTTAAGTATTAATTATTTATATTATTCCTTAACTTATATTT
>JABEVY010000268.1:0-18308 GCA_013364935.1 Fusarium anthophilum | reverse complement strand
ACATACAACAGCGGGGATTCGCTGGTCGTCACCGACCCAACTACTAATCCGCCCCTTATCAGCTTATCTATGGGAGAGCGGACGGGATCCCGAGTTCTCTGATAGGTATGGTCGTATGTACAAGCTGTCGTGCTATCGACTCATGTAAGGCCAGGTCCGAGCTGAGAATACACTGAAACCATCTACGCGATAACAGGATTGGCAGGTCTGTGAGAACAAAGAGCCAGCATATTACTGAAGTTTGGTGGAGTCTCGTGCCGAGCGTCACCCTTAGGCCTCCCCCGTCAAGGCTGAGTTTGGGTCAAGTATGAAGGAAGACGGACTCTAGCATCTTTACTTGCAGTTGAGAATTGTGACTGAGAACTTAAATCAGCCCATGAAACTCAGGATATGGACTCGAGTTCGGGAGAGCCAATAACCACTACTTCTACAAGAGTGGTGGAGACTTGAAAAGGAGTGAAATATAAAAATTCCAAGGCTTACTAATTCCTTGATCTAGTAGATAAATATATCATCCATATTGCTCTCCGCTTCTCGGCAGGCCCAGCAAACATTATCAGGGCATATAAAGATTCTCGAGGATCTCATGTCCTTCGTGCCCATCTTTTGGGCGAGATAAGATACTGCTGCAAGGCGGGCTACCCAGTTGCCACTGGCTCGAATAAGTGACTGTTCCTCAGGGCAATCTCGCAATTCATCCCAGCACTCGATCGAATGCATGTGATTCTGTGGCACAGTACCACGCGCATGAGGACAAAAAGGATCTACACGTGCCAGGTGAATCATGTCACTTTGCAGGGCCTTGAGGATATCGACATCTCCCACCCACTGACCCGAGTCTTTGATACTGACGACAGCTTCCATAAGTGAGCCCTCAACATCCCGATTTCCCGAGGCCCCCCCTGAACTCAAAGGCTGGCTCCAATCAGTGAATGAGAGGTGTAATGAAGTGGCGCTAAGCAAGTCTTCTGGATTTCCGCTGAAGCGATTGAGATTTGAGACTCTCCACGCGCCGTCGCTCAAAGGGGACAACATGGGGTTCGCAGGCGCAGTTAACATTATTAGCCCCGGACGGCCAATATTGCCAAGAATTCTTGTTAAACATCGGACTTTCTCTCCAGGGTCGAGTACGAGCTAAGCAAAGCAATTAGTTTAAGAACTGAAAACGGAACTCAAGTATTATTACCGAGGCAGGGACAAAGATTGAATCTTCAAAAGAGAGACCCATGATATGAGTGGGAATAGCGCTGCGGTGAATATCATACCCACAGACCATATGTGCCAAGATCTGGAACTGTTGGAAACGGCGAAATTCCTGGGGACGTCGTGGAACGCAGCCCTCGAGTGTAAAGGTTGCACGCTTGGGATAATCACCATCCAAATACACATATTCTGTTGCCCAATGTGCATCAAGTAGAGATGTTTCAAGACATTTAGTCCATATAAACACACGTGGGAGAGGTTCGAGGACCTCTGAAGCGAAACATAGGCAGATAACAGTGTTCAATATCGTGCCTCGGCAATCGAGACGTTTCACGAATCTTTTCGGACAGATCAACAAGTTGTCGAAACACCATCTCAGATCATCAAGACTTATATTGGGAGGATCGATCTGCAGCCGTGGACTCGGAGCCTGCTTCTTATAGATTGCAGTGGAGGAGGAGTCGCCAATCCAGAAGTCGAATACCAAAACATTCTTTCCCTTCAAATAAGAGCGATCACATTCTATGCATCACCTGGATTATCATAGAGAGATAAGAAACGCTTGAGTCTAGGTAGGCAGAATTGTCAATTGGTTTCAGTTCACTAACTAAGCCTCGCCGATTACCTCGGGATCTTTATGCTTAGTGCGGGCAAGAAAGGACGACGTGTTGAGGAGTTCAATACTGCCAAGCCAAGTAGATTTCAAACTTCTGGCCCGATCCACCATTGCCATTATGTGTAATGATAGCAGTGTCGTCCGCTGCCTGTGCATTCTTCACGTCGAGATATGTACCATCTTTTACATTTCGTATCCTATTTGCAGTTAGCTAAGCTTTCAACAAAGATTGGTAATTGAGTATACGAACTTAATAATGTCGTTCATTCTAGCGCTGTTTCTTTGAATGCCCTCTAGAACCCAATGCGCTGCAGGGTCTAAGAGGTCGTGCTTCGAGGCTTGGGCGTTCTTTTGATGTCCTAACGGAGCTATCAGTCAGTGCTTGGTTACCCGAGATAGTTCATATACATGCCTTTAGACCAAATAAGATAGCCGCTAGTCGAGTGCATAAGTATGACAGCATCATTAGAGCCATCAACAGCACAAATCTGCCAGTATGGGCTTTTATATCGTGCATGCCAGTCTCTTGATATAGGCGGTTAGATAATTGCCCCCGAGTCTGAAAATCTCAGCACTTACTTCAGTGAAATGGGAGGCTTACCCTGATTATTTCCTTCGTCAGTCAAATCGAGTAAGTACTGTTTGACACTGCTGTAGCCCTGTGTGATCCTGCTCCTGAACATAGTCCGAAACAAGATTTCAGGTCGGGTTTGAAGCTTCTTCTCGAGTTCGGCGATGCGAAAAGCCTGTTCAGCGATCTTTGTATCTTTCTGGCTTATGTCGCCTTCACTACGAAGAGCTTGGTCGAGTTTGGTCTGAAGATCAGCCCTGTCCCTCTCCAGCTGTGAGACTACATCTTTCAACCTCTTGATCTCGTTGTCTTTCTGCGTCTTCTCAGCTTGACAGGCAGTTTGGGCTTCAGCAAGCTGTGTCGTCAAGCTGGCAGTCTTTGCTTTCTCAGCAGCGAGATCGTCGGTCAAATCTTTGATCCTTTTCTTTAGCTCTGCAACCTCGTCTTTGGCATCTAGCACCACGTCGTGAGGCTTGGTGTTTGCAAATAGCTTAAATTCGCCTACCTCTTGGTTACCTTCGGGTCCCTCCATAAAGACATTCAGGACATCAGTTGTCTTTTCCCAGGCACAAGTAACCAAGTAGTGGGAGTCCAGTTGACAAGTGAACATGGCAGAGTCGTTTTCAAGCGCGCCGATGCTCTGTTTCCCAACCCGGAAGATTGGTACTCTTTCCTTGAGATCTTTATCATAGGACCACTGCCACATTGAGAGGAAAGGCTTTCCCTCGCCAAACCCTCCAGGAGTAATAAATAAACAAAACTCATTATCAGCCATGACGGGCCAGTTGAGCTTGCTGACCCAGATCTTGCCGGCCTCTTTTGATTGTGGGTTTGCGGGCTTCCAGACGCGCTTAAACTCCATACGGCTCGTGGATGTAGTGGTGTCTGTAGATAGGACAAAGTCAAGCTTGTCATAGTTGTCACGAGAGGTCATGTTCCATCTGTAGTAGCCTGGCTTGACTGTAAAGGTGTCATTACCGTTAACAGTCTTGGTGACCTTGTCGATAGTTATTTTCTGGGATAGGGGAGCCTTCTTGTTCCCTCCAGAATCACGGGACCATTGGGACAGGATGAAGACAGGGTCTCCGGCGCGCATCGTGCCTGAGGGTAAAATAATGGCAGCTGTCTCATCGCGGGCTGAACTGCCCCAATTGAGTCTGCCTTCGTAGACAAACATACTGAAGATCAGTGATTCAATAGGAATAAGAATACAGATGGAAAAAGAAGATGTTGAACAGTTGTGGCTTTATCTAGGTGATGCGGGTTTGGCATAAATGAAAAAGGGATTATATAGGCTGAGCCAGACAACCCTCACTCAAGAATCAGTCATGTTTTGTTTGTCACATGTCCACCTGATCCAACACTTTTCCTGGCATCTTCTCCAAGTTTCTGCTTGATCGTAGCTGAGAAAGTTCAGCTGCATCAGTAGCAAACCATATTCAAGCACATGTATCAGTTCAAATATGTAACCCTGCGCTCTGACGTCGTATATTCCCTAGTCGACGTAGCTGACGCGTCTGTAATCGTACTTGATTCGACCCGAAAGGGTCATCTTGCAGGGCCCTTTTGGCCGCTCCTTTCCTGCAGAGACAACATCCAGCAAAGTGGATAGCTGACGGCCGCCATTGTAGAGTGGCTGAAATACCAAGACGAGGCATATATGAGTCGACTATTGAATGCAGTCAGCTTCATGGGTTACATCGTGTCTTTTACCGATTTTACACGAGGAGGAGAGGGTTGTCAACTACTTTTACCTTCAAAATAGAAGCACGTAATAATTCTTCTCGTAGTCATGATACAACTGATGTAGTGCATCTGTACAGGCCGTTTGCTTTGTCTACAGTTATATTCTACTCATAATTTACATTGTGGAAATAAAAACTATCTCAGCTCGGCCATTCCTTCTCAACTATTGTTCTGAGTTCTTTTCCTCTTGTCACGATGTCGATGAAGAGTGTGTATTTGACGTTGATAACACAAGTCTCAGTACAAGTGCCGGGAGCGCCGGCATGCATAACCCTTCAGGCCGATCCTTTCCGTGTAAGACTGCCAATTGGGAGCTGATAGCCATTTTAGGACTGCTGAAGACCTTGGGCTGAGACATCCCCTGTCAATCGTGGTAAAATGTGGCTGGCGGGGCCGTATTATATCCTTGTCACGTCCAGCTGGTTGGTGATCATCGGGTTGTCAGCTCGCCACTACCGAGGAATCCGTCACTTCTGGGACTTACAGCAAGGTCTAAATATTTGTTACCTGCACTCATGATACGATAATGAAAGCTACGAGTAACAAGCGGGGTAAAATTCTGATCTGGTCTGTCAGCATTGTCAAAGCGTGCATCCCTGTCAGAGATGGAGCGATAACATGATTTGTCGCTTCTGACCGGTCGAGGGTCTCCCAACTTGGCTTCAGCAAGCCACAGATTTATTTCAGCTATCGTCTAGTAGAATCATGCAGAATATTGTTGTCAAAAGTGCCGCATTCGGTGGATGAGGGTAATATAGAATATTGACTATCATGGCTTTGCACAGAGACTCTGTGGATGCACTCTTTGCTATCGGCTATATAATCTTCATTCGAATCCATACCTGATGTTCTTTTATGAGCCACAAACAAACACACACTTCTTCTTCCTCTATTCTCCAAAACTTATCCAAGCTAACATGTCAGTTACAGTTGTTGACCCTCATACCCAGTAAGTTCAAGTTACCTGTCTCAACCAATATCAACGCCCTTCCGTCAATATTAACCACGATTTAGTGACTGGGATGCCCCGCTCCCTCCCCCTCAAAATGCCGAACTTCAAGTCCGCCTTCCCCAGCCCGAGCCCTCACTCTCCCGTGTCCTCGACCCTCTCCCTTTTCCCACCGGAATCATCGAGAACTTGAAACATGTTGTCGCCTACGCCGATCAAGCTGGCTACCTTGTCAACTATGCGCATGAGGTGAGGAAGACTAAATGAGCCTTTTAGTTGGGTATTGGCTAACAAGTAAGCGATTCAATCAATTGGACAAAGATTTCCATCTTCAAGGCAAGGTGCTCGAGGAACGCAACGCTGCAATCGCCCAACTCAAACAAGAGGTCAAGCAGATTGGAGATGGCCTCACTGTTGAGAAGGCAAAGGTTGCAGACTTGACCAAGAGACTCGATGAAGCCCGAGTTACCTATGAAGCCAAGCTGAAGGAGAAAGACGAGGAGATCAAGAAGGACGAGGACCAGATCAAGAAAGACAAGGGCCATGATATTGACGACCACAAGGCCATTGACAGACTGGCAGCCCAGCTTGAATACGAACGAGCTTCGAAGGCCGAGGTGCAGAAGAACCTCGACCTGACCAAAACAGAACTTGCTGCGGCAGAGGCTAGTTTGACTACTGCCGGCGCTACCATCGCGAATCTCACCACCCTCGTTGCCTCTCTTGAAGCTGAGCTCGAAGTTGAGAAGAAGGATATTGACAAGTTGCAGAAGGAGAACAAGGACAAGACAGGCCGAATCTCGCAGCTCGAGAAGAACAACGCTGATCTACAGTCCAAGCTTAACGGAGCCCTCCAAGATGTCAAGAGCAAGCAAGACCAGATCAACGTCAAGGACTCAACCATTCGTGATCAATCTACTCGCATTGACAACCTCACCAAGGAATCCAATGCAAAGTCGATCACTATCAACAATCTGCAGTCGCAGATCAATGACCTACAGCAGCAGATCCGAAATCTACAGGCGACGCCAGTCTTCAAGTTCAAGTGCAACATCAAGTGCCAGGTTCCCAGCAACAGGGAGATTGCGGTTGATCTCACTAATGGAGGAGGAGCTGGTACGCCTGTTCAATGCTAGTAAGTAGCAGTGTACCAACAGAGGAAGATGATCGTCTAACTCTTGCCACACAGTTCCCTTGTGAACAACAACAATCAGATCTGGGACATCTATTCGGTCACTGGCCGCAACAATGTCGTAATCATCAAGAACACGCGTAACAACTATGTTCTCTGGTCTGCTGGTATGTACAAATTAGTCCTCACCACGGAGTATTTACTTATAGCTATATAGGACGTAATCAAAAGGCTCGATGCGACCCCGGTAAAGACACCTCGGACCAGGCAACGCAATGGGAACTAGAGGGTACGACCATTGATTCAATCAATAACAACACTGTGTTCAAGTAAGTAATTGCCACTTTGACTTCGGAATCTTGGCTTACTTTCGAAATAGAATCCGAAACCTGAAGTACGGCATGTATTTGGATCTTCAACAGGCCAACACCTCTAACTACACGCCCTTTCTTACCTGGGATGGCAATAATGGATCGAACCAGAAGTTCAAGATTTCGAAGCACTAGGTGTTGATGTTTAGGTTGTGAAAGGTTGTGAAAGGTTTCTCAGTGGGTAGTGAAGAGAGGGAGGTTGCTTACGAGAAGGACACCTATGCTTTATGTTCGGAATACATTCATTTCACTGTATCCGTTGCTACTCTCAGAGACATGTACGAGTTATGCATTGAATCATTAAAACTCAGGCCTCTAGTGTCAGGGATGAAGTAGCTGTAAACTGAAGTTTGTAATCCTGTAGACATTTGTATTGCGACGGATCTTTGGCCTTAATTGTTGTGATAACTGTTGAGATGGTATATGATATCCAATTCAGGACCTAAGAGTTTTATTTACCAATGAAATACTCCTATTGAGATAGGTGTAACTTACCTCACTCAATATCCTCGGGAGCATCTTCCTCGCCTTCAACCTCTGGAACAACATTCCTAGTAGACCCTTGCCAAAGAAAGACCCCTAAGCCAGCAGTACCAAGAACTACAAGAACCTTTAAAATCCACGCTGTCAAAGCTCCATACTCCATCACCCAACTCGCTATCCACTGCATGCACGGCGTGACCAGCGCACGTCGTTCCTCTTCCAGATCTGGATTGACAGAGTATATCACCGCAAGGATCGCGAATAGCGTGAGAGTTAATATGAGGGCCACGAATGCTTGGAGGAAGGCCAGAAAGACTGCGATGTTTTTGGTCGTGCGGAGGACTTCGAATCCAGCGGCCACGAGGGGCGTGACTTGATCGAATGCCGCGTGGACTTGTTTTGAATATGGCATGCCCATGGTGACTGTTTGTGGCACGTTTGAGGTAGATGGATATGGCTTTGGGTCGGGGGAGTGAAGCATCGATTGCTGGGTGTTGCTATCCTGAGGATGTTGGTTTCTGACATCATCATGTGATGTCAGAGTGGCGAGGAGTAAGGTCGCTGGCATTGGTTGTACTGGCAAAACCATTAGGCACAAACAAAACCTGAAAATTACAAGACAGATTTCCCCACTCCAAGGTTGATAGCTAAAAGGCTTACGGACAGCTCCTCCACAAAATGGCCAGTGTCCAGTAAGCATATTTGATTCCCTATTATTTCTAGGCTGATTTTTTCCTATATCTAACTGTTTACCCCTTAAAGCTGCTTAATCTCACTACCCCCAACGCCCTTGCAACCTCGGGCGAAAAAGCCTTGCTGTTCGCCGCCTATCTCTGCAGGGACCTGGGATCTCTCAGAGCACCATCTCCAGGACCAACCCTCCAGGCCGGCTTTCTCAAATGCAGTTTTGACCTCCATCTCAGTAAACCCCATTTTGGACATTGTATGGTTAGACAATTCTTTAGACATGGTCGCTTCAGGGCAGCCGCTCTCTGACGACGCAACCAAGTCGATGATTAGAAGCACACCCCCAGGACGGAGCCTTTCGCTCAGTTTCTGAATCATAGCTGTATAGTCCTGTACGTGATGGAGAGCCATACACATCACGATGAGATCAAAGTCGTTAAACTCTGGACTGTCAAGCTCGGAAGAGGGCGATGCTTCGGGATCCATCAAGTCCCCGTTTATGGCTCTCATTTTATCTGGATTGAATCCAGCAGCTTCTGCAAGTATTTTATATTGTTCAACCATCTTGGATGAGATGTCAATGCCACGGACGGTGGAGACATACGGAGCGAGCGCCTAAGACGATTAGCCACTCCTAGTAGTACAAAAGACGGGATAACTGACACGAGAAGTGACGCCGTTACCGCAGGCATAATCAAGCATCTTCAAACCGTCAGGCTTCTTAGTAATGCCGATCCAGTACAGGTTCTGGCGTAACTCGTCAGATATCTGATTACATAACCGCTGGATCCATGGGTGCTTGAACATTTCAGCGGCGACTTGGCTGCTCTTGTTAGACTATAACTAATATGCGTTCAGGGAAATTTACTCGAAGTGCTCTCTGTTCTTCTTTCCAAGGGCCTTGGCCTCGTCACTGATATCGTTGATCTTGTCGCCCATGACTGGCAATATGTCTCTTTGAGTCAGACTACAGGAGATTCGAAGCGAAGAAGAAGTAAATATGACGAAAAAACAGTCAAGTTTGACTAGAGAGAAAACATGAAGATGAAGAAGCTTATGTATGTCGGCAAGCCGCGAATTTATGTTAAGCTGGAATAAAAGTCTCCGGAAAGTATGTCTCCGCAAAGTTTCCGTGGAGACAAAAATGTGATAAGGCGTTTTGCTAACCGTCAAGGTTCGCAATATCATTATTAGTAGAGTTGCTTGTGTAATGGTGGCAGCTCTTCAGGAAACCAGTACGCTGGTTGATGAGCCTGGCTGCCTGAGCAGCTGATGTTCCCCAGTGCCGAGTCTGACATGGGTCTGGATAAGCATGCATTCATTTCCATCTATAGATACCACGAAGAAGGTAGAACAAGAAACATTCATTTATGAGCTGTCTGAGGTCATGTTAATAATCAATTATCCTGAGAACAACTTGATATCTTTGTCCCCATCATGACGTGCTCCCAAGCCCATAGGTGCTCAGGACTAGTGGATTGGATAAAGATACATTATCGCGTACCAGCATAGTGAGGCGGCGTAGACGACGCACCGCTGATCTATGTCCAGAGAGTGATACGTACACCTGTACTCTTCTACAAAAGGCGAATATCCAAGTGCACCGACTCACGCACCAGGTACGTCTAGTTGGTCACCATCCATGCTTTGGTGGCGCCCGGAACTACCTACCAGATTTAGCCATCAATTGCCGATCACCGAAACCAATGAACATCACATCATTGGACAATGAAAGTAGTGGTCTCATTATACGGCACGTTAGTGGAGGCTGGACTAATGTTTTGAACGTCCTCGATATCAGCATTAAGGCTAGTGTTTAGAACTAACTCCTAGCCCTACAAATGAGTTCAAGCGAGTCGTTACACTTGCAACCTCTGCTGATCCGCTTATATAATCGGGAGTTTGGGATCTCGAAACGCCGAGGTCAGTTCCCTCAGTTTTCCTTATAAATAATGCCTTCCATCATGAGACTCAATTCGTAGACACCGAATATTTCCCAGTCAGAAACCTTATTGCGCTTGCGAACCTTGCCTGACGTTTTGTGAAAATGCCTCTTGCGAACACTACCAAAGCACTCTTCATCGACTCAGAGAACAATCCCAAGGTCATCGAACGACAAGGCCTTCCGAAACCAACCAATGGGGATTTGCTTATTGAAGTCCGATACTCAGGCGTTAATCCCGCTGACATCAAACATGCGACTTTCCTAGGAATGAACGATACCGTGATGGGCCATGACTTTAGCGGCCAAGTCTTGGAAGCGACAAAGCCCAAATCCGCTTATAAGCCTGGAGATGCTGTAGCGGGATGCACGCCCGCAGGTCTTCATCAACCTGTTCACTACGGAGCCCATCAAGCTTACATTGCATGTCCGGAAGACATGCTGTTCAAAGTCCCCGATAACCTGCCTTTGCCTGATGCAGCCAGTTTGACTGTTGTTACCATGACAGCCGCTGATGCGGTATACAACCTTTTTAAATTCCCCCTACCTACGGAGAACAAAAGGGTGGCCTATAACATTCCGTTTCTGCTCTGGGGGGCAACAAGTTCCGTTGGGTATTGCACCCTTCAGTTCGCAATTGCAAGTGGCGTGTCTCCCATTTTTGTCACTGCAAACCCAGCACAATTCGAGCATCTACGTTCTCTCGGAGTCGAACACCTATTCGACTATAAAGACGAGAACGTCCACGGGTCTATTGCCAAAACTTTGTGTGACTTGGGCTTTGACAAGTTCTTGTATGCATTTGATGCAGCAGGAGCTCCTAATTCAGGCGACCAGTTGCTCAAAGCAATAGCAGACGACACTGTCATTGCTTCGACGGTTATACGGGACAATAAGCGCTTCAAGATGCCGCTTGCCTTGAGCAGTATCGACTTTGTGATTCAACCTCCCGGCGCTCCGCATCCGATTTCCATCCCTGCACGACCTGCGGACCATACTAGAGCTTGGGAGGCCTTGGACTGGGCAATTGAGAACTATGGGAAGAAATTCCGCTTGCCACCTGTCCGTGTCGTGGAAGGTACTGCTGAGGATGCGTTGGAAGAGATCAAGCGTTTTGTCAAGCAAGGTGGAGGGTTTTCCAAGGTTTCTATAAAGCAACCACTAGCATAGTTAGTTAGTAAGATAGGTCTCTTTTAGTATCCCATAATCAAATAATTTCATTAAATATCTCAGTCTATCAATTTACTTCTGAAGCTCGAACTTTCAGCTTAACTCAACATGCATTGTCTCCCAATGCTTCACCAAATCCTACACCTAAACCACCCAGAAACCGTCACAGTTCACCTAGCTAGAAGCAGAATAAGGAACTGCACTCGATGACGCGTCTATGGCTCTGTGTGATGCGGCCCCTGTTTCATGTCAGGCTCATGGATGGGATTTCGGGATTGCCAGGGCCATGCCGAGGCCCTGCCGAGGACGTGATGCAAGCCCACTGTTCGTATATGGCCACTAACTTTAGCTTCCTAATTTAATGATCTTACTAATTGGAGAGCATTGACTGAATAATCTTGTCCGTGATGATTAATATTTCGGAAGAAGTATGCACCCTATCCAGCATTTAACCTATGACATATCTCAAGTTTCTTATGATTCATAATCGAAAAGCTTTCACCTTGTCAACCACTCGAGTTTTTACGTCGGCAAGGTACTCTTGAATATCTTGAAATTCTCATATACAAGGGAATTGTCAGAGATATGTTTCTTAAAGCCGCCTTCAACGCTCCTCTCCATACTCGAAACACCCCTCCTCGCGTCTCGCAGAGGGTGGTGGATTTATTCACTCGCTCTCTACATCCAGGCGTCGATCGAAACAAAGAACAGAGTACCCCGTGGATAATATAATTCAGGTCTAGGAGTAGATAATATCAGCTCGCGCAGCAAATACCATATTGATACCGCATCGCGCGATGTCGCTATTCTTGTTACAGGCGTCTCCACCTGTCCACAAACACTGCCCTCATTCGATACCACCTTATTATATATCCTTATACATGAACAGACATGAGATAAGAAGTGAATTGGATACTGCTAATGAATACTAGAAAGCTATCTGGCTACTAGCTATATCTATTTCTATCAATTCGCCTGGTCCAGCAGTAAATTGACTACTAGACGCCTCCGTCCGTAGCAAAGAGCAGTCGTCACATGTTACATGTACGCAAAGAAAATAACTCAGTAGCATATAACAAGATGTGCTTGGTGTATGTCGGACCAGTTTTCCCGACATATGCATATGTGTTGCAAGGATCGAAGCCAAACAATTAGCCAGCACTCCACTGTTGTTGGTTCAACACAGATTGATACATCTACAAGCATGGATTGTCGGACGTTTGACTCCACAGTCCGAATTCAAATATCATTATTAGTCACTCATACCACTCACTATCTATGTCCCAAATCTCTTCACTCCTCGACATTCCACAACCAAAATGTCGTCGCCTGCTCGCAAGAAACTTACCGATTTGAGTTCGATTGGTTCATCGCCGCCGCGCGTATATCTTGCGGAGAGTGGTCTTATACCGCCAGAGTACTGGTCATAGTTGCCAGATGTGAGATCTAAAATAAGTTTGGCCTTCTTTCGTTTGCTTATGGTGTGTGTGTGTCAAAGGAGGAAACCGCGCCAGCTGATGAAGACTCAGCTGTGGTTGACAACGCTAGCTCAACAGCCTCTTTGACTTCCAGTATTCTTCAATATAGGACAATCCGTGGGAGGGCATACCAGAATGAGCGGGGAAATCCCGAGTACTGGTGCGTTATAACGCTGAAGCGTGGTTATCACGACTGACTTCGAGAAGGAGACCTATCACGACACCGGCCAGGAGGCAATGGATATCAAGTAAGTCTAGAGTCACGCATTGGAATATCGCTGGTGATCTCCCACTCTTGTCATCATGTACTCACTCTATTGCTGGGTGACAAGCTGTACTTAGCACCCGTGCCAGACAACATTCAGGTAAAGTGTACATGCCCGAATACAAGGAGGTATGCTGAAAAACAGGTCCTTCCAGAATGCCGTAGATATTTGAACGGGAACTGGTAAGTAGTCTATACGTGTACTGAGCAGTGTGGTCAACAAGCTGATAGAGATTTGGGCCATGTAAGCTTACACTAATCCAAACACTAAAGATAATCTGAGGCTGACATGAAACAAAGAGAGTTCGCGGATAAGTCCCCGAATGCTTCCGTCATCGGGACTGACCTAGCACTAGTCTAACCTGACTGGATCCCTCCTAATCTGGGGTTGTAAGCCTTGCAATTAGTCCACATTATCCTCATGAGTCTGGTACTGAAATCGCCTTGAACAGCCAGATAGAAGACTGCACTCGAGAGTGGACCTTCCAGCCTAATACATTCGACTACATTCATATGCGCTGGATCGTCGGCAGTATCGCAGATTAGATGTCCCTGTTCAAGGAAGTTTATAAGTACCTCATACCAGGGGGCTGCATTGAGAGCTACGAGCCATCATCACGTGTAGAACGTGATGACAGTACAGTTCAGCCAGGCAGTGCTTTCATCCAATGGGAGAAGTTCTTCGTCGAAGGTGGACGTAGGATAGGACAGTCGTTTACAATCTTTGAAGAAAGCATCCAGAGGGAGGGAATGAAAGAAGCAGGGTTTATTGATATCGAAGAGCGTAACTTCAAGGTAGGTCGCTACTCCATGCAAAAGTTAGTACTGATTAACATTGTGATAGAATCCAGTTGGAGGATGGACAAGGGGCCGGAGCAGCGAAGCGTAGGGCAGTTTATGCAAGCTGCGTTTGAGCAAGATGCCTAGGGAACTATGCTTTATATGGCTACTGCTCTTGGCTGGACTGAAGAAGAAGTGACGGTGTTCATCTCGCATTTCAAAAGGGAGATTCGATCACCCAAGATTCACTCGTATTTCCGGCAGAAGGTTGTTTGGGGACGGAAGCCTCTTTAAGACTGGAGTACAAGATTTGGTCACTGTCTGGGGTGTGTTTAAAACTCTGTTGCTTAATGATCTAGAAGGAAATAAATATTATGTTGCTACACATCAGTCTATCCCTAAATGGAGAGCGCCCAATGCTCAATGTGAGCCCCAAGATCACCACCCGATCGAATTCTACGAAGAGGACCTTTTAGATACCCTCTATATATTTCGTTCGCATAGGGGGATTGGTGCGTATGTAGACTTAGGTAGGCTTCCATGGTCGTTGAGAAGAATTCCATGATTAATGTCGTCTATTAAATAAGAAGTAGCAGCCAATCAGCTCATAAATCCCCAGTCTTGCACCAATTATAAGCGATTGTAGTTTGGACAACGAGCGTACAACCTAGAAACAGAACTTAATGTCCTCTGTATGCCCCATCATACCCTGCCGCAGCCCGATCATCAACCCTCCCATAGTCAGCAGGCAACTCAACCAGATTCTGCGCATGCATCTCATGCGTCCTCTCGTCATGTAACTCGTATCTCGTCTCTTCATTAGGCTTTCCCGCATCGCTATCTGTCAATTGCTGTGAAGACTTCCTCTTTTTGCCTCGTAGCACAAGAAAGCCCACAAGTGCTAGTGCTCCGAGCCCGCCAATGACAGATCCGACCGCGATTCCGGCCTTGGCACCGGTGCTGAGGCCGGCTGTCGACGGACTTGTGGACGGGGTTGACGAGGAGGATTCGGATGAGGATGTTGACGAGGATGCAGACTCAGAGGCAGATGAGGTTGTCGAATCGCAGGAACCGAAGTCGCTTTGGCAGCCAGATGCGCAATAATCTTAGAGAGCCGTGTTAGCATTGTTGAACTCTTGAGATACGTCCTTTTCGCGGGGTCACTTACCAGAGGTCTTGCCACAGTACCCCTTTGCCGAGCAACAATCGCCAAACGTGCTGTCTTGGCAGGTGGCATTGGTATCCGAATTAGATCCGCAGTTTCCGTCAATGGATATGGCACCAAGGCTCGTTGACGCCGCTGTCGTCGAGGTCGAAGTCTTGTCAGATGTTGCGGTTGTCGTGGAGGACTCGTCACTGGATGAACAGCTACCGAACATGCTTTGGCACCTGTTGATATCTCGATGTCAGTCATGTCTAACAACGTGTTGGGGAGCCTGAGGCAGGCGATGCCGTCTGGCTCGATGACACGATCGCCTGGCCAGAAGCCAAGTGCAATCCCGTTCTTGTCGGAACACTATCAGAACAAACAGTAGATTGAACTTACCCAGTACCACAATATGTTGCATTCTTGCCACAGTATCCCTTCTCAGAGCAGCAGTCTCCATACGAGCTGCCCTCACAAGTGATGTTGCTAGTCGACGTCGCACCACATGACCCCGACGTGCTCACAAGCTGTCCATCATCACTCGACGAGCAGCTACCAAAGGCTTCTTGACATCCTTCCGAACAATATGCGCTCGTCTTGCCGCAGAATCCTTTTTCAGAACAGCAGTTACCGAAAGTGGACGTGAGGCATGTCGCGTTAGTCTCCGAATTGGAACCACAGTTGCCGTCTTTGCTAGTGGGGTTTTTTGCGCGCGGTAGTAGAACGGGAGAGGATGAGCTGGGACTAGTTAGGTATGAGTTTAAAGCAGGAGGTCCGTGTAGCTTACAGTCCAAAGTTGAAAGGGAACGAGGCTGAGGCTAGAGAAAGGATACAGAGAAAGTAAACCAGGGAGAGCTCCATGATCGCTGGTTTGGTTTGGGCAAAGGCAAACGACGCAGAAGGAATTCACCCTCGGCGTCCTAGCAGGGCACAATGCCTTTATGTGGGCTCACTCTTGGAAAAGACCCTGGTAAATCCGCCGAGGTTAATTTGATAATCTCCCTGCTCCGCCGAGTCCACTCCCCCCAAAGCTTCATTTGCCCCATAGGGCTAGACAAAAGTACCTAACAATAGACATGGCCCCCAAGAGAGGACAACGTGAGCGGGTCGGCCCGACATGGCGTCCATTCAAGTCTTTTCATTCTTCAAAGCAAGATGCTGGCTTCAAGTTATTCACCTTATTATGTAGCCCACTGGAAGTCCAAATGATGCTGTAGCGTTAATAATTGTGCCCTTTGCTTCTCTCTCTTCTGAGTATCCCTTCAACAGGGGAGACTCATGTCAGCAGCAAGGTCATGCATGGTTTATGATCCAGGGTTCAAAAGACGCCTTGCTCTTCTTTGCCAACGCTCCGTTTTAGAATTCAGGAGAGACCTAAAGGAGACCAATTGCGTCGAAAGCCGTTGTCTGGGATGGGCCCTGAAGGTTTGGCGCAGGCTTACTGTGGAGAAGGGATCGCTGTTCGAGCTCGTTTGACTACCAATCAAAGCAAATGGTGTAGTGGAAGCTTTGGACCCCAAGCGCGGTTTGACCGCTTTAAGCGCGGCACGGTTGGTTCTTTAACGGAAGCGATCGCCTTACCGACAGGGAGCTTAGGACCTAAGAGGAGGATGATCAAATAAATTCAGCAAAGGGCACCCTAAACTTTGGCTAGACTTGACTAAGTATTTTCGTCGCTTTGGGTCAAGATCCAAGTTTTCTCGCATCTGGCTAGACCGGTGCTTTTGGTCCCGCGGCACATGAAAATACTTGGAGACCTTGGCGTCAGCGTTATTTTAGCTGTGGAGATCGCTATTTATTAACAGGGCTTAGTGTTGAGACGGTTAAATGTCTCCGACGGACTATGGAGAATGGGACATATAACAGGCTGAAGAAGATTCGAGCCTGGCGCTCGTATTTTCTGTCCCTGCTTCAAGTCTCTTCGACCATGTTTGTTTCTTTCCCTCAAGCCGTCGGCCATTTGGCCCTAGTTCTTGGACTTCTACCCAATCTTGTCCTCGCCCAATGCGGTCCTGACAACGATGGAGCACGCTGCCCGCTGAATGTCTGCTGTTCGTCAGCCGGATACTGCGGAACAAGTTCTGTGTACTGTGGTGACGGGTGTAATTCCGCGTATGGGAGCTGCTCTGTACCTACGGTTCCGTCTTGCTCTTCTGACGGTAAGACGGCGACCAATGGCCGTCGCGTTGGATACTGGCGCGTACAGCAGGCTTGGGACCGATCTTGCGATGTCGTCCTTCCTTCCCAGATCCAGACCAACGGATTGACCCATCTGATCTTGGCGTTTGCCGATTTCGACTCTAGTAGTTTCGCTGTGGGCGCTCAGAACTCCCAAGACGTCGAATACTATAAGCAGTTTACCGCTTTGCAAAGTAGTTCGCTACAGACGTGGATTGCCATCGGTGGCGGCAGTTTCTCTACAGAGACTTGGTCTTCGATGGCGGCCTCCTCGAGCTCCCGATCTGCGTTCATCTCATCTCTCAAGTCCTTTATGGAGACTTACTCCTTCCAGGGTGTTGACCTTGATTGGGAATTTCCAGCGACCGCCGATGCAGCAAACCTAGTCTCTCTCGTCCAGGAGCTCCGAGCTGCCTTTGGAAAAGAGTATGGCATCTCAGCAGCGGTGCCAGCGGACTGGGGCAGCATTCAGGGCTTCAACGCTGCCGGCATGGGCAAATACGTCGACTTCTTCAACTTCATGGCCTACGACTTACACGGCTGGGGTATTGATCAAGAACCAGCCAAGAACACTGTGACCTACCAAGCCAGCATAGTTGACATCGCCAACGATCTCATGCCGCTCTGGGCGAACCAGACTGACCCTTCGCTTATCAACCTCGGTATCCCCTTGTACGGCCGTGGGTACACACTCTCCTCCTCTAGTTGCAAAGAGGTTGGTTGTGCTGCCTCAGGACCCAGTGAAGAGGGTTCTTGTGTCAAAGATCCGACAGGCGTCATGGTGCTGAGCGACATCAAAAAGGCCATAGCAGACAACCAAGCAACCGTCGAGCTTGACAGTGAAGCTATGCAAAAGTATGCGACTTGGGGGAGTGATCAGTGGATAGGCTATGACGACGCTGATACACTGGCACTGAAGATGGCTTGGGCTGATGGATTATGCTTGGGTGGCGCTGTGTTTTGGGCTCTCGATAATAATGGCGGTGCGTGGGGTGCCAAAGGTAAAAGCCCATGCAAGGCATAAGGACTGGTGGCATACCCAAGCCTTCACAGCATCTTACATACTGTAATACTCCAAACAATGTAATACTATCTGCAGCTTCTGCAGCATTACGTGAGAGTCACCTTTGAAGATCGTTATTGTTCATTAAGGTCCAGGCATTGTATAGTTGTGGGATGAGAAATGCGCTGATTAATGGCTAAGCTGAACTTATATTATATGGTGATATAAGAATAAAGGAGGGCAGTAATCATCGGAAACCTGATATGCCCTTTCAAGGAGGTGGGCATGCCGACTTGAAGTTGGCTTGTCATAAACATTATTCAAACTCATCGGAAAGTGCCTGGTTATGCTGAGCAGGTGAGTTCTATGTCACATGTGATATATGAGATGAAACTTGTGGTTTGAATATCCTTATCTTTGTGTTCAAAACCTTTGTGGCTTAATGAAGCTTTATTTAACTGAAAAGCTAGTCCTAAATACAACCGAATCTCTGACAAGCTTTTCCGCCCAACAGCCCCGATTAGCAGGGCGACGATCGCAGTGGAAGTCATCTTACAAGTATTATAACGGTTAGGGTTTTAAACAGG
>JABEVY010000267.1:0-22661 GCA_013364935.1 Fusarium anthophilum | reverse complement strand
GTTGATGAACTTTAGGTCAAACATTGGGGCGGGAGAAACGGAGTCACAAAGGCACCTCACCTCAAACTTGGGCACCACTTTGCCTAGCCTACCTATGATGCCTCACTCAAAGGCATGCATGGATGATGGGGAGGGAAGAAAGCTTAGGACATACTTCTCAAGTGATAAAAATAATCAATCTTAAGGAGTCCTAAATATCCACTAGAGTTCCCTGAATTTTTTTATAACTTCAACAGAGGATCCAAGTTTTCTTGCTCCTCGAAGTCCCTCTCAACCCGGCTTGTGCCATAATAAGCGCGGACAGACCATTTCCCTCCATCCATCCATCGACACTCATGCTTACAATGCCCACTTCCCCAACCAACGACAACTCGAACCCCAGATAGAGATTGCGTCAATTTAGCATTTGACACAGATAAACAACTCGGCGCAGAGCGGGAAGAAAGTATGGACCAAGTCAAGTATTTGCAAATTGAAACATTGAGTGCATACCAAACCAGTATTGCTCCCGTCCTTGTTGAGCTGCATGCAATGTACTTGAGGTATGCAACGTACATACAGGGGCCCTGCGCTATGAGTTTGCTGCAGCATGTCCTGATAGTCATTGGATCCATCCATCATCCATGCCAGCATGAGGCGTTGGAAATGGGGCCTCTGATCCCACCCATGCCCGTGGATGCGAGTGATATAGGTATTCTATGAATACCCTCAGATACGATGAGACAGGTATTTAAGATATCGCCTATCGTACCACATCGCTGGTATACTTGCCGCATGTGGATAGTCTCGGCATTTTATCCATCCAACTCAACTGGATCCTTCTCGCGGCCTGAAGATTCCACATAGCTTGGTATCGTCTCGTAAACAAGTAGATCAGACTGCAAGTGTGTTGCTTCAAACGATGTTTAAGTCAAAACTTGGTGAACATCATGGCGAACTGGCACTTTCGATGGCGGAAATAATGTGATGCATGATATGCCATGTATTCGTTTACAATTACTACAAGAACGACTCGATGGTATATTTCTCAATGCCTTGTTCTACCTGTTCGAGGAGGCACCGCGAGGAAGGGCTTGTGCAGCACAATAGAGTGGCAGGGAGGTGTTCTCGAAAGAAGTGGAAGGAATTTTGATCGGAAATTTTTGTATCATGTTGCCATGATGATGGACCGCTACATCCACAAGAGCTTTATTGCTAGTATGTCGCGGTGAGTATTGGGCTTAGGTTCCTCTTCCTTGCACAAAAATAGAAATAAACCACAGGGCATGATGGTAGATTTCAGAGTGAGTCAAGGGTTCACAATTTCGAAGCACATCACAAGGACTGGACGGAAATAATTTGCCATGCTGCCATCGATCAATGAGTTTATTTTTTGTTTCTCATGCTGGCAAGATTTTTTGAACAGAGCGTGAGATACATTTACTCCTCAGGTACTATTCACAAATTAGCGCAAGGAAATTTCAAGTAGGGTGTACCAAGACTCACTGTCGATGTCTCCGCTGTCAATGGCCTCGATGATAGCCTGGGGAGGCTTGCCATCGACCTGGCAGCCAACACTGTAGGCTGTTCCGAGAATCTCCTTGACAGTACCAGAGAGCTCCTTGGCGAAAGACTTGTATCGCATGGTTCGGGCGATCTCGATGATTTCGTCAAGGCTGACAGACTTGTTGTGCTTGATGTTCTTCTCCTTCTTGCGATCACGAGGAGGCTCCTTGAGAGCCTTGATGATCAACGAGGAAGCAGTGGGCACAACCGACACGGCGGCCTGACGGTTCTGGATGGTGAGCTTGACAGTCACGCGCAAGCCTTTCTGAACACAATGGTTAGTATATTTCAATGTGCAATAGGATTGAACACCATACCCAGTCGCCAGTGGCCTTGGCAATGTCTTCTCCGACCTTCTTGGGTGAGAGACCCAAAGGACCGATCTTTGGAGCAAGGGCAGAGGAAGCACCGACCTCACCACCAGTGGCACGGAGGTGGCTGCAAAATGTCAGTTTCAAGGTGTCCAAATTCTGCGAATGGAATCAACCTACATCACCTTGACCTCATTGGGATCGAACTTGGGAGCTGTTCATCGTGTAAGCAAGATGACCGTGCCTGATATTCAGGAGTGAAACGCACGCATTTTTGTGTCGTGAAAGTCGGCAGAGGCTCGAGGTTTGCGTGCCGGAAGTAATGAACAGGCAGGTTGATCGAAAAGAAAACTTGAAGTTGTCACGAAATGTCGAAACTAAAAAATGCAGTATGTGGGCCCCCACCATAACCTGCCCTAATCTGCTGAGTCAGCGCGTATCACGTGCTATCATCCGCTCCCTACGTAAAGCATCACAACACAGCGAGGTACAAGATTATAGATCGACAAAGGGCTAGTCTCGGGGTTTAATTATTATAATGCCTCTTAATTAGCACCATGGGGTTGTGAGAACTGTGTCGTCGCTATCTACGCCCCATCGTAAGACTTGATCTTCCATTGACTTCTTGAAATGGCAGCATGTCTGCCATAAAGTCGCTTATTTGCCACCTCAATTGGTACCGCTCACAGCAAGCCTAGAAAGTTTGTTAGCCCAACTCGATATGGGCAGCCTGCGGGGTTCAAACTTACTTCATCAAGTGGTCCATGAAGGTCTGCAGAGATACGTCGTCTGTGAAAATTGTCTGAGCCGTTGTGGCCCCTACACCACCATATGGACCAGTAGTGTGTGTAGTAGACGGGTTGAGCTTGGACAGCAGGAACCGAGCCTGAGAACCACCAGCATCGCAAACAATAAATCGAGGAAGAGGAAAGCGGTCAGTGATAAGATCCTAAACAGTTTAGTGACAGATTGAGAGTGGTTGAGGGTGAACTTACGCGAGCATCCTCCTTGGGTTGTTCCAACAAACTAGCAAAGTTCTCATAACCTTCTTGATCTTGGTAACCAGCCTTTCTCCACTCTGCAATTGTTTCACCGTGGAATATGAGAATATGGAAGAAAGTATCGAGAAGCAGAATGTGAGTTGGTTGGATAGAGGCTGAGTCCAAAAGAACTGGCTGGCCGCCATCCTGGTCGAAGGTGTAAGAGTCCAGGGTTGGCTGAATCATCACAAGTGAGTTGCTAACATCTTCATGGTTGAGCACGTGGCGATAGAAGGCTGTTTCATCGGGAGAGTTGTTGAAAACCTGCAGGAACTGGCTTCGTCTGAGATGGAACATGAATTGAGGGTATAGCGTGAAGTTCTTCTCCAGTCGGAAGGACGAAGGATCATCTTTCCTGTAGTCCGCGAATCTGGAGCAGAGACGAATCAACATCCTATCAACCCAGCGTAGGACATCAGGGCCATCGTCGACCTCGGCCTTGAACACAGCAATTCGTGACATCAGGACAGCGGCGGCCTCTTGGTCGAAGGACTGCGCGATTGCTGGGTCCCCAGCAGGGCTACTTAGGTTGCGGGCGACAGTCGTGACGCGGAGGTGGAACTGGCCCGACGAGTGCTGATAGTACGTCAGGAACTGCATCATGCCCTTCTGCGGTGCTTGTTGATGTGTGGCAGGGCCTTGACCGGCAATCTCAAAGTAGATACCGTAGCTCGATTTGGGGTCGATACCGCACATCTTCCAGGAACATGTGTTGCCAATTCCACATTCAGTCTCGCCCACAGATATCGACTTCTTGTTGAGAGAGACTGCGTGTCCAATGAGACCTGTGACCTTCAGTTCTTTTGTGGTCAGAACCTCCAACACTGCGTTGAAAGCCATGAGTAGATTATCATCGCCATCCTTCTCAAAGATTCGCACGAAGGATTGTTTGAACATGGAAGAAGTGAAGCTATCAGTCAAAATCATATGACCACCGGTTGAATTGCATAGGCCCTTCATTTCGAGGAGACCGACCTGATCTAGACAACCAGCAAAAATGTCAATGATGTGGCCATTGTGTGCCGTTCGTTTGGCCAAGTTTTCGTAAAACTATAATGGGACGATTAGAATAAGCTTAAAAGAGTGGAAGTACAGAATGACACACCTTCAGAGCCTTCTTGTAATACTTGACGTTGTCTCGATCAATATCATGGTGGGATCGAATTGGCTCTCTCAACTCGGGTCCCACGACCATGCCAGGGCCTTCAGTAGCAGGGCCTCCCGCAAATAGCATGATGCGCCCACCTGCATTCTGGAAAGAGGACTCCAAGAGACCGACGGCAACGCTGAGGGCAACTCCAGTGCATCGAAGATTGCGTCTATCGTTCGCAACTGGCCAGGGATCCTTTTGAAGGGATTCGAGAGCCTTGGTCAGCTGGAACTCGGCCTGCTGGACAGGGAGGAGGAAGCGAGATGCCGGACCGGCAGGGAATGGGCGGCCAGGCTGAGGTTGCATGCCGGGTCGCACGCCAGAGGATGACAGACCAAGCATCTCCTGGACTTGTTTCGCAGCATATTCCTTGCTACCTCGGAAAACATAGGACTTGGCGCATTCCTCGTAGCCGATCTCGTGGACATGAGCCTGTACAAGTATTAGTGACATAATATCTTAATGGTGAAAAATGAATGGCATACCATTGTGCCATAAGTGATGAGACCAACAAGAGCGTTCTCGGGAAGCAGACTCAAACTCATCACAAGCGATTCTTTCAAAGAGGCGAGGCTGTCAGCCTCCTGGCACATATCGACGACATAGAGAAAGATCGGGGGCGCAGGCGCAGGTCGTGAGAGGCGATATTCTATCGTCGTATTCGCAGGGTGAAGTTCAGGGGGGATAGCGTTTGCAGTAATGTCCTTGTAGTGAGGTGGAAGCTGATTTCTCGAAAGGCAGAAAGGGCAGATCCAAACTCTGGCACGAACATCGACTTGACTTTAGTAACAAGTCAACATATGAAGCTAGACCAACCGTTTCAAAGGGCATTATCATACCAGAACGGGTTCAATACAGAGCGACATGGCTGTTTGCATGTAACGGGCTCGAAATGGAGTAAAGGAGTATCGGGCTTCTCCTTTAACGGGGTATAGAGAGCGCCGATGGGCACGACGAGTCTAGAGGCTTCCTGTATAACATGAGCTCAAGATGGAGCGCCATGAAGCTGTACACATACCATACGGGAGCTGGGAAACACATTCCAGCTCAGACGGACACCATCGCGGTCCTCGACCTCGCTCCATTGCTCCTTGAGCGTCTCGTAATCCATGGTTGGGGTTGGCTAGATAGCAGGCGCTGGGCGGAGCGTTGGAGAAGTTAATATAGGAACTGAAGGTATAAAGTGAATATGGCAGTTGGCTTGCCCTGCAGAAGAAATGCAGATGCTGGACGCTGATATAGCAACCAAAGCTAGGGATGGAGCTATGTGTTCACAACGAGACTCAGGCTCTGGCCAGTTTGATTGACGACCTTACTTAGTGGGGCAAGGCTGAGAGGTGGCGCTCGACGCCCCATTCGATATGTACGGTTCGTACAGAACGGGCCCACAGCCTGCACAACCGGAGCGACCTAATAGGCCTAGCTCAGTACCTATAGGGTACCTACTACCTTAGTACCTAACTTACGCAAAGTCACTGTAATCTGTACGGACCGTATCAAAGTGCGCCGTACGTATCGATTGGATCAGGGCCTTATTAGGAGTAACTTCCAAAGTAATACGGGGCAACTTTTGTTTAATTATTCTCAAATATTATAGAAGAATATTGTTGTTTTCATATTTACTGTCCAAAGTTGATCAAAACATTGCATACATCTTCACTTACTACTCACTAATATCTCTCTCTTATCTTCAATCTTCTTGTCTTCCGACATACTACACATGGAAAAGTCCGCAGCAGTCGCCGAGCCTGAGCCATCGTCGCCTGTTGCAGTCTTGACCGGTGAGACTCCAGAGCATCATGTAACACTACCGCCTTATTCTGGGCCTTCTATCCCATCAACTGCTGTTTCCGCTTCGGCTTCACAAGCCTCAGGAGCCCATAAAGGCCTGGCACGCTTTCCTGGACTACCGCGGGTTGATTACCGTCTTTACTCCCCTCCTCTCTTCAAACTCTCCAACGACTACAAGACTCTCTCATCGCGTGCGGAATATCTATCGGTCAAGCCTGAGGCGCTTATCACTCTCATCCGCGCACAAGGCTCAGTGCCTCCCAAGCCCCAGATTCACATTCGTGGTAGTCGGGGGCGCAAAGTCGATTTTGACATCAAACTTAACCTTATGAGCCTACTAGTCCCCGATGATGATAACCAGCGTTTAGACTATATTCGATGTGTTGGCGATGGAGAGCTAGCTTACCGTGGAGGTCTCAAACCTGATGTCCTTCCCGAAGTCGGCGATGCTGGGTTGGATGAATGGTGCCGCCGTTTCGTTCAGGATCCTGCTTCTGTCAAGCTCTTTACGCTTGAACGAGTGGTCACAAATCTCGATACAGCATGGCTTGAAGGACAGTTCCGTAGCCTCGTGGCAGCACTCAACTACCGTGGCGTAGTTGATGTCAGCTTCGTGGTTACCCATAGTCGTGTCGTGGTACAGAACCCAGACAAAGTCAATCAGTTCTTCACTAGTGTGACCAGCCTGTTCTCTGGCAAGCACAAATACGAAGTGGTCAAAGTCGTCTGGCCATTTGCTACAGCGAAGAACGGGGAGCCTGACAGAAGGTGTATCGTTCAGAGTGAGGAAACTTGGTGGAGAGAGTGGAGGGATCCAATCAAGTATGCTATCTCACAGAAGCGTCACGGTTGGGTCACAGTCGAAGACAAGCTTGAAGCTCTAATGGAAGGCAAGGGGCATGAAACAGGAATTATTGATTGGGGGCCGGAGAACATGGGGTAATGTGCTATAAATCTCAGTGAGGCGTTCGTCAAGGGAACGGCCGACTACTCCTAGGGCTGCAGCATTGGCTCTTATTGATGTCGTAGTATTTTAACATATGGTATTGATAAGTGACTCATGTCTAACAACAAATGCAATCCTGGTGATACAGTGCCTTTTACTTAAGGTAGCATCAATACGGGGAAGATCTATAGCCAGCTGAATATGTCCTCACGGAGCCAGAAAAACTCAAGGGTTGAAAAGAAGATGCCAAACAAACTTGCAAAGAGTCGCCTAAGCTTAGGCTAGATTTACCTAAATAATTTTTATCGCTTAGGGTCAAGGCTCTGAGTTTTCTTCCCTCGCCTAGCATGTCTTCAGTTGACCAGGTCGATATTCTTCATGTATAGGTAGCTCACAGTGAGTCATACCGCAGGCTTGCTCCGCCACAGATCAGTTTGAACTTGACGATCCCAGAGTAACCGCAAATTGCCTGGAATTTGTGAGTCAGTGGCCATATGTCTTTGCATTGCCTGTCAGCCTTGTGAAGCATTAAAGAAGTAAGGTAAACCTCCTTTTTGTTGGCAACTTCATAGATACAAATACGCAAGACGACGACCCCTCCGCTGATCCTCTCTACCCCACTACACTTCAAATCCGGCTTATCTTCTTTGAGGCATAGCGCTTCTGGTTCGCATCACATCCTTCAGCTCATCTATATCCGGGATATGGAGGAGGATCTTATAAAGTTATGGAGAAGTCAGATCAAACATCACTGTATGGGTTCGACTCGCATGAGACCGCCCTATGTGTTATCCCTCCTCGTGGACTTTGGCCATCAGTGGATCGCCTGAGAAGTCTTTATGATAAGGCGTATTCTGCATGGCCTCCTCACGTTAATCTTATCTACCCATTTATCCAGCCTGAAGTGCTAGGGAATGCAGCTCAAGCACTTGAAGGGCTCGTGATACAGGATCGGCCACATCTTGCGCTCAATGTTGCTGACTGTTTCAAACATAAAAGCAGCAACACCATCTTTCTGGGGTCGAACTCAGAATCTACGACAGCCGAGCTCTCAAAGACCAGGGATATAATCTGCAATGCTCTTGGTCGTTCACATGAAGCTCGGAATGAACGCTTCGTTCCTCATATGACCATCGGTCAGAGTGAAGACGCCTCAGCTGCCCCCCATCATTTTCTCCTTGAAAAGGCCCACCTCTTGACACCGATAGAATGGAAAGTGAAAGAAATTGCTATTCTTATTCGCGATGGCGCACTGGCGCAAGGCGGGAGTGGACCAAGGCCTATGAGGCTTTGGGGGACTCTAGACCTTGAATCGGGGATCTTCCGTCGGATAACACCACCTCAAAGCTTCAATGATCATCTAAACACAATGCCTACCGTTGCCTTCCAGCCATGCTATCACTCGACCCAGTCTTCAGGGGCCTGTGAAACGGCTGAGTCGACAAACACATCTCCGGGTACCAACGAGGTCATCCTTGAACAATTGGTTATTGCTTCTTATAATGTATTGGCAGAGTTTGAGTGGCCTCCTCAATCATATCGGCATCCAACTCTGGTGGAAAATCTGCTCTCAGCTCGTGCTGCTGCCGATATTGTTGTTCTCCAAGAAGTCACAGACCATTTTCTTCCTGACCTCCTTGCCAACAAGGATATACGTAGTCGCTATCCTTTCGTCACACATGGGCCCCCAGATCAGTCCGGTATTGGGCCGCTGCCTAGCCTCCTCAATACTGTCGTCTTGAGTAGATTTGAGTTTGAATGGCACTATCTCCCATTCCATAGGAAGCACAAAGGCTGCACCGTGGCCAGGTTTCCCGGCATCGGTACACGAGATGCTGACGATGGGAAATTCAAACCTTGGATCCTCGTGGCGTGTCATCTGAGCCAGGGACTCACTGACGGCGCCGTCGCCATCAAAAAGAAAGAAGTCCAGAAGATGATCGATTACCTGTCTGCCGCCTTTCTGCAACATCCATGCATAATTGCTGGCGACTTCAATCTTGCGACTTCAACTTACACCATTGATGCTGCCAAGAAAAAGAATGATATTTCTGCCCAAACTGTTCATCATTTACGAGATATCGACCGGGCTATCTCGGATTCTGGCTTCTTAGATACTTGGCTGGCAACGAGACTGGAGTCAGGCGAATCTTCAGACATAGCCAACGAGAAGAGAAACGTCTTAGACTCCTTCCAGGGAGAACAAGGGGCTACTTTCGACCCACTGACAAACACACTGGCGTCTGATCTCGTTGGAAATGGGCTGAACAACAGACCGCAGAGATATGACAAGATCCTGGTCAAGGTAAATGGCCACTATAACCCGCATGGTTTCAATATGTTTGGTCAGACAACCTTCAATTCACCGAAGCAGGGTGGTCCCACATACGCCAGTGATCACTGGGGCATAAGATGTCTTCTGGTAAAGTCGTCACCTTCTGATATGTCTCGATCTTGTGTCCCTGAGATGAAAATTGCACTTCGACAACCTCCTCCTGGCTTGGCTAACAGCGAGAGCTTGGAGGACTTCTTGGAAGGACATGGATGTTTGCCGAATGAGCAGGAGAGGACCGACCGCGTTGAAGCGATCAAGACCCTTGAAATGGTTCTTAAAGATGCTACGTCCTCGATTTCAGAGAATGATTCCCGATCTGGGCCTGCATTTATTGTGGTCCCAGTTGGCTCTTATGGCCTTGGCGTCTGGACGAGTTCATCTGATATTGACTGCCTGTGCATTGGTCCATTCAGCTCAAAGACATTCTTTGCATTGGCTGTTCAAAGGTTGAAGCGGGCAACGACCTTGGGCGTGAGAATCTTGCGACGAGTCAAGGCCAATTCAGGTAACATGCTGGAGCTAGAAGTCAATGGCATCACAGTCGATCTTCAGTATTGTGCAGCCGCATCGATAGCTGAAAGGTACTATTGACTCACGTATATTCGAAAGGGAAGCTGCTAACTCTCAAACATAGATGGCCTGAAGTTATGAAGCGCCCGGCCAACGACCCAGCGTTTGCTTTGTCTTTCCAGGCGCTTGCTAAGCTTAAGCCTGTCCGTGATCTGTTCTACCTTCGCCGCTCACTTCCAGATATGGTACAGTATCGAATGGCGCACTTGTTCATCAAATCTTGGGCTCAGGCACGAGGTATTTATTCGGCAAAGTTTGGATTCCTTGGTGGTATTCACATAAGCGTCCTCCTTGTTCCGGTCTGTAAAGCACTGGCTTACGAGAATGAAACTATAACCCCAACCGACATTGTCATCACATTCTTTCATCATTACGCCGAGTTTGACTGGAAGATCTCGATGGTCTTTGATTCGTTCTTTCACAAAGAATTGAGATATAACCGAACATTCCGAGAACCCCTCTGCCTGATCGGTTGGCATGCCCCAGCACTCAACACTGCTCCCACCGCGTCTATCCCAACAGTGGCTACCATTTCTTCCGAGTTTGGTCGTGCTAAAAAGTTACTATCAGATGATGACTGTACCTGGGGGAAGCTACTGGGTATTGAACCAGACACAGCTTTAGGATCAGTTCAAGCCCCAGCATCTACGGAGTTTTTGCAGGCATTCAAAACATACATCAAAATTGATGCGCATTACTGGGGCCCGTCGCAGGAAAAGAGTGGTCGTTTCATCGGCTGGCTTGAGTCGCGTTGTGTTATGCTACTGGTTGGTAAGGGACGTTTCTCCCCTTTGACCGGATGTATCATATTGACATTGTCTAGATATAAACAGGAAACTGAAGCATCTACTCGCGCGCATTTGGCCATCTCGTTTCTTGGATGTATCTGCTGAAGCAGAGACATCTGGCGCAGAGTATCATGGTTGTTACCTCGTTGGCCTTGCGTGGGACGATGACTCAAACAAAGAAGATGCGAAGGAAGTGGGTATGACCATGCAGGCAGTGCTACAAGAATTTGAAGCGAGGATTCGCCGAGACGAGAAGTATTATGACTCCCAGTTCTGTTGGATGAGTGCAACTGTCGCAAGGGCTCATGATCTTGGCTCATTGGAAGTCGATCAAAGTCTATGGGGAGAATATGGGGGCGAGACAGATGATGACGGATCCGATGAAGAGCTGGGGGAAGAGGAAATTTTCGACGACGCTGAGGAGGAATCAAAAGAGCATAAGAGCACAGTGCCTGGATCCCGAGCTGCGGTTGTGAGCAAGACACCAGGGCTGGGCAAGTTTCGCACAGCTGCTGATGTGCTCAACCGGCTTCGCTGGGACCCCAACTTCGATTCAGGCGACTACATCATTGGCTACGAAGACCGCTTCCTTGGAGCTCGTGAGAGGGCAGTGGAACATTGGAAGACGGAGCAGACTGATGAGGAATTTATCCCGCAGCACCGCATACTCTACTTTAAACGGAGGGAGGACAATGTCATCGTGTGGGAGCGACGGACGCGAATCGACGAGATCTTTGGCAGTGGTGTCAAGATTAATAGGTGAAATCTGCCTGTCCATGACTTGTATAGTCGAATTAAGGGTCCTCAAATCACAGCAGAGATCGACACAGGAACATGGATCTGGTCTGACAGAGAAGCGGGCTAGCGCGTGTGAAGTAAATTCGGTGTGCTGCGAGACAGATGGATTTGATGCATGTGTATGTGCTAGATTAAGTAAATTACTTATTAGATTATGTATATACATGTTGTGTCGAATGGCGACTAAGAACTTGCTCGTATCTACCTAGTTTCGGGCACCACTGCATGCATGGTACGACCCGAGCGAGGCCCGAGAGTGGTATACTATCATTGTAGGGACTTCGTTAAGCATCATAGGATAGTGTGCGACAGTCGGTTACTTTCACCCAATAACCTTGGGAACAAGCCTCAGCATCGCCTTTGCGAGGCCAGGTAATTTACAATGCGGGAGCCTCCGAGGCCTAAGACATGTAGGAAATGCAGGATATTAGGCAGGCAAAGTGAAGGAAGATGCCAGCCCACTCACTCACTTGTGGGCTCTCCAAAAGGGTCGTTTGCCAGATGACAGCTGCCACCTACTGGGAACCAGGATCCAAGTCCTAACTGGCTTGGCGCCAAATTCCAGGAGACTGGACTAACAGTCGCATCACATGCATGATGACGATGACCTCTATGGCTGGCAGTTGAAGGGCCGCTCTCAATCTCGCCGTGGCATGTGGTGAAGGAAGTATAAAACTGTGCATGATGACGCGCTAGGTACGTGGGGGGTGGGACTGTTTCATGTTTCAATCCATCCGTAGAAAGAAGGCAGTAAAGCCCCCCTGCACATATCTCCGGTCCCTCCCACATACGAAGACCACCTCGACTCGAATTGAAATAGTATCAGCCTCACTTTCGGGTCCACGGATAAGACCATCGTGGCATTGCTGGCTCAGACCCTTGAGGATGAACAGAGTATAAAGCTTCTGGAACCGTTGATCGGTTCTCCTCCCGACCTTTGATGCAAAAAGCACTTCATTCAACTTGAATAACACCGTCCTCCCCACACGAGCCAAGTGATTTACACAAAACTCTCAGATACTTTCTCAGCATCTTCACAATGACCGTTGTCAAATCTCAGGTGCCTGTCGACAGTTGCTGTACTGCATGTTGCAAAGCGAACGATCTCGGAACTCACGACTACTGCGGCACATGTCCCAGGTGTCCTTCCTGAGGACTCTGCGACTCGCCAGCCGCCTCTATAGCCTCAGCAAACGGGCCAGAGGACGAAACAAAAAAATCTTTTTGGCTGCGTTGCTGTTCTCAAATAACTTTTGCTCGACCCCTGATTTGCATAGCTACCCAGGATCTTCAAGGATCGCTAGGAGTTGAAGTTGGATTGAGCATGGCAATAAATAAGGGGGGAGATGGCATGGCCAGTGAATAAATCCTTCAGGTTTCATGCACTGTGCCCCGGGCAAGATCGGGGAAATCGGTTGCTTGAGTGAATCAGGATGGTGACAAGATATTGATGAAACTCATCCGGGATAAACACCCTCGGAGTAAGAGCGGAACTGCTGCTACAGGCCGGCTAGCAGCATACGTCGTTCCATTACTCATCAGCATGTCCTCGTCCATAGTGCCTAAAGGTCCATGCTCACAATCACCGCTTTGCCCTATGCTCAGGAAGCCAAACTGGAAAATACAGCGGCAATGGAAGTCTTGTCATATTTGACGTACTTGCCCTTGCCCTTGTCGATCTCGTGATACCGGTCCCAGAACCGCTCATAGAGAGGCTGTAATTTCTGGCGAATGTCCTCCCCAAACATTCGCCGGACTTCCCGCTCCATGCTGTATGATTTGTGTCGAGAAACCATGTCATCAAAGGCACTATTGAATTGCGTGAACTTCTCTTTGATCCGGTCTTTGTCTTTGCTTCCTAGCCCTTTGACGATCGAAGTAGAGTCGACAGGTCCAGAAGTTGGACGATGCGCACGATTAGTATGCACAGTGTCGAAGAGGTGGACGGAAAGGTCTTTGCAAACATCCGTATAAGCTGCTGTTGCCTTTTTGCGCCATTGCTCGAGAATATCAAGTTTGTTCTCAAGCAGCCCGCTAAGTTCTGAGCTCTGAACCATTCTTCCAATGATAACAACGCTATTGGCCAGAAATACCCCAGCAACAGCCCTGCTCTTCATGAGCACGCGCGACTTCTGGTCCAAACCAGAGAGGAGCATTTCGATGGTATCAGTGCAATAATGCGAAAAGATCTCTTTACCGTCCGCCCCTATATCGAAGGATGCCAGACTTGGGATTGCATCGGTAGAGCGTCCGCTAGCTGCCGCGTTGGAGTTCCATCCACCATCCCCTAATGATATCATTATGCTCGAGATAGGGCGTAGAAAGTGTACCATCGTCTGAAGGCGCTGCATTGTCTCTGAGACGAGGGATATAGGAGCGCCATCTGACGGTAACATCTGTAGCATGCTGATCTTGCGCCTGGTCTCATCAAGGAGCTCCGCAAGGGACGATTTGGCAGTCTCTCGAACAGGCTTCAGGGCTGCAGCGAGTGCCCCTTTCAATTCTCCGGTGCGTGTTTCGAGCTTGCCCGAGAGAGCCGAGATGATCTCGGTGATTTCATATGCCAGATAACAGTCGGTGTTGAGGTGATTTTTGATATGAGCATTGAGTTCACGCAAGGTTCGGGCAAGCTCAGCCATCGCTGCCTGGCAAGTTGACTGGAAGACCACACCCCAATCCTCACGCGAGAAGACACTGCACACATTGTCGTATTCAGAGACAAAAAGGCCCTCCAAAGCTTGCGAGTAGGTCCCTATACCGTTGGTCCCTGCACGGTAGACGGCATCTGGGCTCTTCTTCTTGGCGGTGTTGACACTTGCGGCAGCAAGGTTGGCCAAGGATGTTGAGAGGTATGGGCCGCGTACCTCTGCATATATATGGGCGAGCTCAGAGGATCCGCTGTGGTGACTCTCAATCACATATGAATACACCAGACCGAGCCGGGCTATTTTGTCCTGAGGTAGTGTTGGGAAAGGCTTGTCTTTTGTGATAAAGTGCAACGGCTCGACGGATCGAGGAGTCTCAGCGCGCAGCAGTGTTTCGAAGTGGGATTCCAGCTGACTATTACCAGACTTGATGAGTCGTGTTAGATCGGCCATCGTTTGTTGGTTGGCGCGCAGGTTGGAGGCTTTCATTTCGTTCAAGGCCTTGCCTAGACGTTTGATGGAAGCCAGGTAATTGGAAAGGCCGGCCTTCTCCGGGCCGACTCGAATGATCTGCTCTTCATCGTTTTTGCTATCTGCAGGTTGGCGCAATCGGTCGATAGCGGCCAGGACTGAATCAACGTCTACCCAATTGTTAGTTGTCAGCGTTGACTGGACATGGTGTCTGTTTGTTACTGTTTCCCAATATCTGCAGTCGCCTGGTCTCTCCATTCAGAGGTCCTGCAACATCTTGGACACTCTTCCCTGTCGACTCGAGTCGGTTGAGGCACGATTGAATCTTCTTGGTCAATTGCGTCGTCTTTTCGAGCCGCGAATTGAGAACGTCAACCTCAGCCCTTGCTTCTTCATCTAGAGCGGTATGCGCGTTGCCAGAAAGTCCGACCGACATTGTGTACGAACACCGGTGAATAGCATCCGTTCAGGTAGTGGGGTGGCTTATGTGTGGTGGTATAGGAAAGATGTCGTAGGGGAGAGATCATTAAGGTTGAGAGTTATGAGTGCTCCGCGTGGAGGACCATGGTGATCCCAGCAGAAGGCAATAGCACAGGCAGGCTTAGGCGTATGTACCTCCCTACCTATTGAGGCCAGGGCCCAGTTACCTAGGTCATTACGGAATCTGGATTACGGAGTAACTACCTAGGGTACCTTAGCTCCCTGACGAAATAGGGTCCAGTGTAGCCACACATCAGCCACCTCTGGAGGCCAGGTTTAGCTACCACTTTACGCGAAAGAGACGCGTTCTTTGGAAGGGAGCGCGGGCAGGGCCAGCAATTTCTAGCAGCCCCCTAGCAACGCCCCGCCTGGTTTACTTTCACCCCTCGTCTGATTACCGTTCAGTACCTTAACTAGGTTCCATATCGGCATCACTTTTGAACAAGTCGCTCATTGAAACGACAATACTGGGAAACGCTGATATGGATTCTTTTATGCTCCAAGATGAAGGCGTGCGCGATCGCATACGTCAAGCGGAGGAATTCCTTGATCCCAGTATGTCCACCGCCCGTTCTACAAAAAGATCGATCGTTGTGCCTGGCTAACTCTTTTCTGCAGATGATCCTCAAGTCCGAAGTTATCGATCCGATATCATTCTTATGCTACAGAAAAACCAGCGTCGATTGACCGTTAATCTCGATCATGTGCGCAACCACAGCCCGGACCTCGCACAGGGCCTCTTACAGCAACCCTTCGATTTCACTCTGGCTTTTGATCAAGCCCTGAAGAACATCGTCCAAACCATTCCACAGGCACGACCTGACCAGACCGCAAAAGACACAATTTATTACTGTGCTTGGGCTGGCAGCTTTGGCTTGAACGCTTGCAATCCCCGTACATTGTCGTCTCACCTTCTCAACTACATGGTCTCTATCGAGGGTATTGTGACTCGATGTTCTCTCATCCGCCCCAAGGTCGTGAAGAGTGTTCACTACAATGAGAAAAAAGACATGTTTCATTTTCGCGAGTATCAGGATCAGACCATGACCAACGGTGTTACCACTTCAAGCGTCTACCCTCGCGAGGACGACGACGGTAACCCGCTTATTACAGAGTATGGCTTTTGCACATACCGAGACCACCAGACCATCTCTATCCAGGAAATGCCAGAGCGAGCACCAGCAGGGCAGCTCCCCCGCGGAGTAGATGCTATTCTAGACGACGACCTCGTCGACAGTGTGAAGCCCGGCGACCGAGTGCAGCTCGTCGGCATTTATCGAACGCTGGGCAACCGTAATACCAACCACAATAGTGCTCTTTTCAAAACGATGATTCTGACGAACAATGTTGTCTTATTATCTTCAAAGTCCGGAGGTGGTGTGGCGACTGCAACCATTACTGATACCGACATTCGTAACATCAACAAGGTGGCCAAGAAGAAGAATCTTTTAGAGCTTCTTTCTCAGTCGCTTGCCCCTAGTATTTATGGGCACGATTATGTCAAGAAAGCCATCTTACTCATGCTTCTGGGTGGTATGGAGAAGAACCTCGAAAATGGAACACATCTGCGTGGAGATATCAACATTCTGATGGTTGGTGATCCGTCCACTGCCAAATCTCAGCTGCTACGTTTCGTCCTCAATACTGCACCGCTCGCGATTGCGACAACTGGTCGTGGCTCCTCGGGCGTTGGTCTCACTGCAGCAGTAACTTCTGATAAGGAGACGGGTGAGCGCCGACTGGAGGCCGGTGCCATGGTCATGGCTGACCGTGGTGTCGTTTGTATCGATGAATTCGATAAGATGTCAGACGTTGACAGAGTTGCGATCCACGAAGTTATGGAACAGCAGACTGTTACCATCGCAAAAGCGGGTATTCACACATCGCTGAATGCTCGTTGTAGTGTTGTTGCTGCTGCTAACCCTATTTTTGGCCAATATGACCCTCACAAGGATCCTCACAAGAACATCGCACTGCCTGACTCTCTGCTCTCACGTTTCGACTTGCTGTTTGTCGTCACAGATGACATCGAGGATACGCGAGATCGACATGTGTCAGAACACGTCCTTCGTATGCACAGATATCGCCAGCCAGGAACTGAAGAAGGCGCTCCTGTGCGTGAGCAAGGTGGGCAGTCCCTAGGGGTCTCGGCCTCAAATCAAAATGAGTCCCAGGGACCAACCGAAGTCTACCAAAAGTATGATGCAATGCTACATTCTGGTGTCACGATCACATCTGGTCGCGGTTCAAACAAGAAGCCAGAAATCCTTAGCATCCCATTCATGAAGAAGTACATCCAATATGCCAAGACGAGAATCAAGCCCATTCTGACACAAGAGGCTTCTGATCGCATCGCTGATATCTATGTCGGTCTACGGAACGACGAGATGGAGGGCAACCAACGAAGGACCAGTCCTTTGACCGTCCGTACTCTGGAGACCATCATTCGTCTTGCCACAGCACATGCCAAATCCCGCTTGTCAAACAGGGTGGAGGAGCGCGATGCGGCTGCTGCAGAGGGTATCTTACGCTTCGCTCTTTTCAAGGAAGTTGTTGAAGAATCGCGGAAAAAGCGGAGAAAGACCCAAACGGTTGATTTTGCATCATCCAGCGACGAAAGTTCCAGTGATGATGAAGATGAAGATGGCGACATTGCCAATGCCACGCAATCAAACATGTCGACTTCGAGGGCTACACGCAACAGCAGTCGCCTCCAAGCGAGAGAAACCAGTGACACTGCCAGGTCCAGCAGGGAACCTGATGCTCCTGAGGATGACTCGCAAAGCACATTGCGAAGATCTAGCCGGCGAACACAAGACCAGTCACAATCGCAGGCTTCATTTGCATCCTCAATTCCAGCCTCTCAGCTACCATCCTCGAATCAGCTAGAGTCGCAGGATGGCGACGAGGACCTTGCGAGCGGTGCTGCAGCACTGGCAATTGATGACACTCCCATCAGCTCTGAGCGACTGACAACCTTCCGAACAGCGCTTGGTCAGCTTCTCAACACAGACCTGTTTGAAGATGACGCGGCCGAGCTGGACGCAGTCGTGGAGGCAGTGAACAAAAAGATTGGGAACCGTCGCGATGCATTTGATAAAGGAGAGGCCACAAAGGCGCTCCAGAAAATGGGAGAGGCAAACCAGATTATGTGAGTCCCTTTCTTGCAACCATCCACGCGTTGACTTACTAACATTCATTTCAGGTTCACGGAAGGGGATCTTGTGTACAAGATATAAATCGTGTAACATGTCAGCAATACGAGGCAATCGACTGGCGTTGGTGGGATTTGTTTTGGTGCATCTATTGGTAACGACATGGATGACACGAGGTTGGTCGAGTTATGTAGTTAATGATTGAAGCCATGTGAATAGAACTCCACAAGGCCTGTGATGGCCTCTCTCAATACCTTCCTTAACCGAGACCTTGATACGTTATGACCAATTTGTGGACAATAAGCCTGTCAAATAAAATAACCTTACTGATGGTTGAGCTGAACCCAGAGGAGGAGGAATTGGCCGGGACAAGAGAAACTCAACCTTTGCCGTAAACGTTAAGCCACGTATCAATTGCCCAAAATGGGGTGCACAAAGAGTTTTTTGATTGAATTCTTGAGGTGCATTCTTGATCAATAACATGATAGTTATATTCTGTTTGCTGCCTTGCCTAAGGTGGTACCTTACCTATAGTACCTAGGTACCTACCTAAGTAACTGACCTGAAGAGGACACCTTCTGTACCTACCTAATAACGCAACCTTCCTTACGTGTACCAACCTGGGCAGCAGTTCCGATGTGCCCAACCCACCACGGACACCGCCTAAATAAACCAGAGTCAAGTCACCTACCTAGAATTGCTCACTCATCCGTTCCTCTGAAAGTTGGTCCATCTCTTTCTTTCTCAGCAACTCTAGCCTGCCTATACAACGACTCTATAACTGAATCACCGCTTATACTCGAGTCACAGTAGTTCCCAGCAAAAAAACCCGACCCTGGTATAGCAAAACTAAGCGTCTGGACCCCTGTTTTTTCACGATCCGATTCGCTTTCATACTCAACACCCTGACCGCAAACTCCACCAACTGTTGAATCTTTCTATTCCTGACCGGTCTATGATCCGAGACTGTACAGTTCCGCGGTCGAAAAGGCCTTTGTTTATTATCGAATAGCCAGTGTCCTTACAGGGAGTTTCTGCCGGTTCAAGGCCTGTCTCGCACCCTTCCACACAACTGGTCATTACATTGCTATCTCACAAGCATCATGGCAGATGGAGCCGAAACTCCAGAGATTGGGGTGCCTATTGATAGCAAGGAAGCTGTTGTTGTAGAGGAAGAGAAAGACATAGACCAAACAAAATCTGAAGATGCAGATGAACACAAAAACGGTGATGTAGGCGCATCAGGAACTGAGCCAGCACCTGAACCAGAGGCAGGGCCAGGGCCAGAAGCAGATAATTCCCCAGAACATCCCCCATTGGCCATAATTGAGGGCAAGGTCAGCGACTCATCAGGCGAAGAAGCTGTCCCAATCGATTTTGTTACAATGGGCATGTTTATAATTGGTGAGAGGATTCATTAACCTACCTTGACCAGCGCCCTTGTCTACAAAACTGTCGTTGCGTTACTCAGATCAGACACTAACTAACTTGACTGGAAAGACGATATCGACTTCATTCCGCCAACTCCGCCTGTCAAAGACATCCTTGGTGGCGCTGGCACCTACTCAGCCCTTGGAGCTCGCCTGTTCTCACCCCCACCCAAATCTGCGTCAGTTGGCTGGATTGTCGATCAGGGCTCAGATTTCCCGCCCTCTCTCTCTACGCTCATTGATAGCTGGTCTACCTCGGCTCTCTTCCGTCATGACAGGCTTCGCTTGACCACGCGAGGCTGGAACGGTTATGAAGGCACTGCCGAGAAGCGAGCTTTCAAATACCTGACTCCCAAGAAGCGCTTGACTGCTCAGGATCTGACACCAACGCTGCTGAAATCACGGTCGTTCCACCTGATATGCTCCCCAAATCGATGTAGGGATCTGGTCTCCGAGATCACCTCACTTCGAAAGAAGGTCGTGCCCCCCGAGACATATACCAAGCCCATCTTCATCTGGGAGCCTGTACCTGATCTGTGTACCCCTGATGAGTTGCTCAATTGCACCAACTGCTTACCTCTTGTCGATATCTGCAGCCCGAACCATGCAGAATTGGCTGGGTTCATGGGTGACAGTGGACTTGATCCAGAAACAGATGAGATCTCTACCATTGCTGTAGAAAGAGCCTGCGAGCAGCTTCTTGCAAGCATGCCTCTGCAGTCGTTCTCTCTTGTTATCCGTGCTGGCGAGAAGGGATGTTACATTGCTAAGAATGGAGGAAGAAAGCGAGGCCGAGACCCCAAGATGACCAAGCGACGAAAGAAAGATTATGTTAGAGGTGGCCTTCAGCCGGACACGGATATGGAGGCTTTGTTTGCCGGTCTTCTCCAAGATGCTGATGGGATTGTGGCTCGCGAAGAGATCGAGGTCGACCCTGGTGTCGAGAAATGGGTTCCCGCCTATCATACTGATCCATCCAAAGTGGTTGATCCTACGGGAGGTGGGAATACCTTCTTAGGCGGTCTCGGTGTGGCTCTGGCCCGAGGCGAGAGTCTTGAGGACGCTGTAGCTTGTGCCACTGTTGCCGCAAGCTTCGCCATTGAGCAGGTCGGTGTTCCAACGATTGGTAGAGATGCTGAAGGCCGCGAGGCTTGGAATGGACATAATGTTGAGGACCGTCTCCGCGAATTTCGCAAACGTCTATGAAAGAAATGAAACATTGGATATATTATATCATAAACTATATTATAAATTTACGATGGGTTATAGGGATTTAGACTAATAAGAATAAAGCACATTCGTATGGGCATTTAGGCTGGAGTCAGTCAGAAACTGGTCTACCTTAGTTGAGTAACCCATTTGTATGGATGGTCTACGGAGTAATACCTGTCTTGTGTCTGGGTTTGCGTCTGCCTTACTAAGGTATATCAGTCGGCGCTGGATTGCCCGGTTGCGGCGTTGATGGAATGCCTCCCTACGTCTTGTATGGACAAAGGCAAGCTGTTGCGATCCTTACCCAACTTGGGAGGTGTTCAAGTCTTGTCATGCCCCTCTAGGTTAGGTAGCCACGTCTTAAGAGCTTGGCCGAGTTCTGAAATATAAGATAGGTACTTAGACAGTACTAGTCTCCACGGCTCGCTGAGGCGCCTAGCGTAAAGTATACTTGTCGTACATTACGCTCTGCTTCCCCTGTCCCTGGAATAGTTAGTAGTCATCCGTCCCTATTTGGATCTTGAACCACCTCCTGGACCCAGCTCCAATCACCTCACCTCGTCTCATCCTCAATATCTACCAACCTACCAACCTATTCAATTGTCTGTTGATTAACTCTCTCTTAGTTGCATACCTAGTGAAAAGAAGCAGCATTGAGTCAGTCAATCACTAAGCTTGCTGCTCTTTTTCTTGTATTTCTGTGTGGCATTAGCCAGGCACATATGACCTATAACTTGAAAGCTACTCGCCTTTCCGCTTGCGCAATCCTCCAAAGCAGCTATCCTGCTGCCTGAGCACGTCGCTGCGACCTGATCAACTGTTCTTTCAGGGGCCCAAGCATATACTCACCTTCTTTTGTTTTCAGCAGAACGCTTCCAGTCAGGCGTCTCGACCAATAACAATCCAACGGACGGTTATCCAACATGGCTGCTAATAGTCAGATGCACAACTTAACTACGCTTATCAAGAGGTAAGCTCTTTACGCTCGTTGCGTTGTCAGGCTAGGATGTGCAGATGCTGATAAAAGCCATGTAGGCTTGAAGCTGCAACTTCGCGCCTCGAGGATATCGCTTCTTCGACCGAGCCTCCTGCCGATGCCACCGTTCTCAACCAGGCGATACCTTCACCTCCAAATCCCTCCCTAGCCGCTCCTCCTCCTCCTCTAGCCGCTTTCGATTCCAAGGCCACTACTCCCGCTGCCGCGAAGCCCGAACCTGTCGCCGAGCCGCTGCCAGAATCTATCGAGGAATTTGATGCTTTCCTAAACACTTCTGTCGATAAATATGTGAAGTTGAGCCACCAGCTAGGTGGATTGGTCGCTGAGCAGGTACGCGGAACCATCTGAAGGATTATGAATAGGCAAAACCTTCTACGGGGCAGGGACTAATCATGGTATAATACTAGGCTGCGCTCGTCAAATCTGGTTTCCAGGAGCAGCGCAAGTTTCTCCTGATTTCCACAAAGGCGAAGAAGCCAAACCTCTCTGGACCTGATCTGCCAGTATATGAGAGCCTCATCAAACCCATCAACGAGGCACTGATGGCTGTTACCGAGCTCAAGGACGCCAACCGCCCTAGCCCTATGTACACGCAACTCAGCACTGTCTCTGATGGTATCATGGTTCTCGCATGGGTTACCATTGACACTCGCCCCTATAAGCACGTGGACGAGTGCCTTGGCTCGGCTCAATTCTTTGGAAACAGAGTTCTGAAGGAGCAGAAAGATAAGTAAGTCAGCCTCTTGCCTTGAGTCGTTCACCTCTAACCAGATTATCAGGGACCCCAAGCAGATCGAATGGGTTCAGAGCTTCTATCAGATGTTCCGCGATCTTGCCGATTATGTCAAGCAATATTTCCCAACGGGCATTCCATGGAACCCGAATGGCCAGCCTGCTCAGGAAGTTCTCAAGTCATTGCCTGCTGGTTCCGCGCCTGCTTCCGCTCCCGCTGCCCCGGCACCTGCTGCTGCTGGTGCTCCTCCACCACCACCTCCCC